>PVIY010003847.1:0-108635 GCA_004026745.1 Myrmecophaga tridactyla | reverse complement strand
TAAAACCGTGTCACCCAACCAAGCCAACTCCTCCGCCCTGCCTGGGCGTGGCGCGGAGGCAGCGGGGAGGGAGAGCGGGGCGGGAGGGGCTGCGGAAGGAGCTGAAGTGAGGCAGGGGGGACGAGCCAGGGTTGCCGGTGGGAAGGGCAGCATCCGGGAGAAGTGAGGGGGCGGGCCCAAAAACGACTTTCTTCTGTTGTGTCGCTTAGTCCGTTTTGCGCATGTGCAGCCCGTTTTAAACCTCGGGGCGCGCGGGGCGTAGGAGGCAGGTGGAGCGCCGAACCAATGGGCGGGGAGCGGAAGAACTGTGCGTCGATCCAGATCTCGGCTCCTAGGCCCAGCCGCACTCTGCAGGCTGTGATCTTCCTCCTGGAGCCGCGACCAGGTGGGACATCCGCCCCCGACCCCTGCGCAGGTGGAGCCGGACTGGAACATGGCCGCGACCGGTCTGGTAAGGGCGGGCCCGGTCTCTTGCTGAGAGCCGAGTCCCTCCGGCGCCTGTTTTCGCGCGCGAGACGGGGGACTGTGAAACGTTGGGTCTGTGCTGTGACGTTTTTAGGATTTTGGTGGGAAAGCCGCGCGAATTTTTGATATCGGGTGTGATTGTGTGTCGATAGCCAGAGTTAATTTACTTTTATTATTTCCTCAAGGTTTCTTTTCGAAATTTCGGCTGTCGTTGCATTTTTCTCTTTAAAGAATCTCGTGATTTCTGCTTCTTAGCCTAGCTCGGGTTCCTAGCCCTCTAATACCTTTCTGTCCATAACATAGGTATTAAAATGTGCTTTTGCTTCATTCAGACTTGCTGGTCTGGAGAAACCAGTAATCTGGCGTTGTCATATTTGGTCAAAATGTTGAACCTGGTATGCAGTTTTGAGGCTATTTGTGGAGCACTTGTTGGTAAAGTTTTCTGAAAGGCAGCTATTACTTGACTGGTACAAGCTGTGAATAACCGGGACAACTTAGCTTTTGTTTTCCTGTTTCCAGACCTTTTCGGTATTCAGTATTCTGCGTTTTAAACTTCGCTGGTGATTTCTGCATAATACCTATGTTATCTCATTCTAAATTTGTATTTTATTTTCTGTGTCTTCTTTTACGAAATCTTCTGAGCACATTCGTTGTTTACATTATATATAATCAGAAAAAGCAATAAAGTAATTCTTACTGAGGGAAGAGACAGAAAACTTACCAAATGCCCACAGTTCATATTTCAAATGCCTGTCATAACATGAAAGCTGTTTTGAGCCTTTTAGTTTTAGTATCTCACTTTGTATTATAATCCATTTTAAAAACAAGGGAGATGGGAGGAGATTATCCTCAGGCATTCCTGTATTTTAGTGGTTCTCAACTGGGGGAGTTTTTACCCCTCCAGGGGACATTTGGCAATATCTGGAGAAATTTTAGGTTCTCAGCCGGGGGAATGCTTTTGGCACCTAGTGAGTAGAGGCCAGAGATGCTGATAAACATCCTACAATGCATCCAGTAACAGAATTACTGCCCAAGCGCCCTACAACGAAAGAATTATCCAGTTCAAAATGCCAAAAGTACTGAGATTGAGAAACCCTGCTGCATAGTATATTATTGCCTTCCTTTAGAAATATAACATCATGCATAAAAGAAGCTTAAATTAAAATTGACTAAAGAATGAGTTGAAAGTCATTTAATTTATTTTAAAAATGAGAACTTTTAACATTATAACTTTAGAATTGAGACCTTATTTGTTTACCATTACTTTCTAGTGTACCTATATAGCTCATGCCCAATGATAGGTGCCCAGTATTTGTTGAACAGATGAACTATCTTAACCTTAAAGTTTTTGTATTTAAAAGAGGAATAGAGGTAACTTTACAGGTGCTCGTTAATTTTCAAAAACATTTATTTCAGCGTACAAATTTGATGAATCTTTCAATTTGCATAAAATTAGGAGAGGAGTGACTTTAAATTAGACTTTGGAATGTAGGTAACTAAGATACTCAAGAATAAGATTTCACTTCAGTAATTCAAAATGCTGAGTACTGGACAAAGACCTAAGTGCTTAGAGTTTAGTTTCCATCAGTGAATTGTGACAAACACCTAACTTTGTCATCTATAAAATAAATTCCATCTTTTATTCCT
This sequence comes from Myrmecophaga tridactyla, assembly GCA_004026745.1. Classification (NCBI taxonomy): domain Eukaryota; kingdom Metazoa; phylum Chordata; class Mammalia; order Pilosa; family Myrmecophagidae; genus Myrmecophaga; species Myrmecophaga tridactyla. The sequence continues at coordinate 106,523 of PVIY010003847.1, read as the reverse complement.
TGGGTACATAATGATGATAATAGGCTATGTGAAGTACTCTCACCTTCCTTAAAGAAAGACATTTTTATTGCATTTTTCCCCCATGATAAATACCTGTTAATTGTATTAAATACAAGTTAATGTTAAGTGGGTATTACAGATTCTAGAAAATTATACTTCAGATTCCCAAAATGTCCTGGTTGGTGCTTTGACAAAGTCATGCTTTAGGGGTTGTTGGGTTTTTTTTGTTTTTTAATTCATAAAAAAGCAGCATTTGGCGGCTATAGAATAAGCACAGTCCAAAATTTAGAAGTTTGCTCAAATGTCTTTTGAATTGCTAAGGGGCTATAAACAGTTTGTTTCTAAATGTTTATAGCTTAAAGGAATGTGAATATCATAATTTCTATGAATTTTTGTTGAGGAAGCCCACCAATGCTACACCGTAGTTTCATGTATCCATAATCCAGTCCTACCATTGCCACTTCTATCTGTACCAAGCAAGGGTCCATCCTACTCATTGCTTTTAATTGTTCTGTTATGAATGGCCAAGATGAGGCCTTAAGATTTCTGCTGACTTTCAAGTTCCACTGCAGTTGCTTTACTTAAGGCATCTTTTACTACTACTTTTCTACATCTTTTACTGCTACTCTTTGAAAGAGGCTTTTTAAAGTTTCTGCTGCTATTGGGTAGTGTGCTACAGGTATCACTGCTATTTTGTTGGGGTGGGTTACACTGCTTCTCTTTGTAGGCTAACTTTGCTCTTTGACTTCTCGAATATCCTTTGTTATTGCCAGACTGTCTTTTAAGTAAGCCATTCTGCACACTTCCTTCCACACTTGTTGGAGAATCGTGGACATATTCTCTTAGGATTGCTAGTCTCCTTGTCTGGTGTCCCGTACTTCTGTTTTTATGATGGTGAGTTGGGTGTATATTTGCTCAAAACTGAACTTCTGAAGGTGCCACATGCATTTTAGTATCATTGTCCATTGAATGTTCTGTCAGACTGTTATCAAACTGAGGTGTGGAGTTCAAAGGAAGAGAATTGGTTAAGGCACTGAGCTGCAGCAGTGTACAAATTTGCAGCTTCGGGAAGAATTTTTAAAGCATGATGCACTTTAGTTTGTGCATGAAGATTCTGTACTGCTTTTGGTGCACTGGAGTTGGGAGGTTGGATGTTAACTTGCACTGAGTATGAGCTCTGTCCTAGACAGTAAGTCAACATCCAGGCAAGTTAAACATCTTCCCTATTAACACAACAGCGAACTATGATGAGTGCACTAAAGCTTAATTATGTAGCTCCAAAAAGAAGCTTAAACCAATCCACAGGGTTAACAGAAAGAAACAAGCCCAAACATCCACAAAGCGGTGTATGAGAACAAAATGAGGTTGGCACCCAAAAGTTGAGAATGAAAAGTGTGCTCATTTTCCAATGCTGGTGTAGAAATCAGTGACAAAGGCATTGAATCCTGATGATTTATTTTGTCATTTTCATTGACTGCCAGTCTTTGTTGTTCTTTGGTAGGCTTTTTATGCTCATACTTGCATTCAGGGTCTTGTTTCAATTGACTAAATATACTTAGAAAGTACATATAGTTTACAAAAGTGATAAAGCTAATGGACCTACAGAAGCTTTCCAAAGAGGGTTCCCACACCATCCAGCAGCAAGGTGCATTTGGCCCACTGCCATAATTCTTGATGTGTACTGTTGCTGTTATACCACAGGTTATAATGGGGATGCCACCATCAATCAGATAAACCCTGAGCGTTGGTCTGGGTGGAGGTGGAAGTTCATCTGGATCCTGGTACCGTTTAGTTTTTTTAGTGACTTTGTTTATAGACATTTTAAGCTGTTACCCCCACACATGGTACTGTGGGAAGAGTGGAATAATGAAGAATTATCCCAACTGCTTGGCAGATGCATTTCTCGTTTGAGTTATGCCTCCCACAAAAACCATACGCAGGTCAGGAAAATAAGAAAGTGCAAGTTCACAATGCTAACTCGTAAGACTGATTCCTAATCAAACGGTGATACTATATGTAACTGACAATGACTGCCAAGGGACGGAGGAGAATTACAGCAGCAGTATAAACGACAGGATGCAAGAGAATAGTTACCTGGATATATCATTTAGATCTCATCAAATCCATTAAAACCACATAGTACTAAGCGAGTAGTGCTGAATCATAGTGATATTTTCATCTGAGTAGAGTATTTAGCCGCATCTGATTTCCACTCACCTTTGTCTATTTAGCAAGTCAAAATCCCATTAGGCTGTGATGACATTGTCTCCTTGTGTAATTTGACACAGTGTCACAATAACAGGGATGAGTATCTACATTCACACCATCTATTTTGGTGGGAATCACGAGGATAACCACGGTGCATCATTTTCCATTATCAGCCAAATTTGTTGAATTTCCAATTGCTGGACAAAACCTCCCATTGCAGAATGCAGTGAGTTAAAGCTAGTATAATTAACTGATCTGGCTTCTGTTTTTTACCTTTGGTGAGAAAAGGGAAGGAGGAAGCTGAATAGAAGCCTCCACAATAGTATTCTTTAGTGCCAGACTTGAAAATATATTTGAAACATTGCCCTTAAAGCTCAGCTGCTTACGTAGGTTTCCATCTGGATCTCGCTTTCCAAAATCAGAAAATCCAATACAGTCAGAGGGTGCCACTTTCTGGAACATGGTACAGGTCATCCCAGGAAACTAGCAGCCTTGATGACATAAGCTTCCAGGATAATAATTGAGTGAATATGTTGAATAAACATGAGCTCCATTTGCTAGTCAGTATGTAGCAATTCACTCTAGAGACTGAGTAATTCTAGTGCAGTAGAATCCTTAGCTTCCCTCTGTGTGAGCCATAAGCAATGCTCATCAGGCAACATGATGTTACTTTTTAATGTCAGTCATCATATCACCTAGCTCTTTGGATTTTTTTCCTCCGTGTTAAATCTTCCAAACTTTTCTATCATTTCAGACCAAATATAGCATTCATTTTGTCAGAAAAGTTGGCTACTTCTACTCTGTAAACCAATAACTGCTGAGCTGTTGCCTCAGCATTTGTAAAACTGAGGCATCTGATTAGACAAAAAAGAACTTTAGTGATATCATTTGCATACTGGCAGTGAGAATAGTCATCAGAAGCCACCTCTGTTACATCTGTGCCGCTCTCATCTTATGGGTTAGCAGGATATATCCCATTGCCATGATTGTTCTGAGTACACTGCAGATATGCAGGAATTGCCTGGCCACCTGAAATCCCGTTTGTTGTTGATCACCCTTTATGGAGAGCAGTACTGTGCATAACTTTCCAGTATCACAATATTGGTTGTTCCTTGTATTGTTTCTGTGTTTGATCTGGATGTGACAGCCCCAATTTGCATTAGAACCACCCTGAATATTAGAACTAAATGGTTAAGGCATTTGCAGTCAATGAGCAGTTGTGAATCATGTCCTTCTCAAGAAAGATACCTTGTGATTCATCAGTTTCATCTGCTTGCCCATCCCGATGGGATAACACTTGCATGTTCTAATTAATATATGAAGCCATGCGTTGAAAAGGAAGGCTACTGCCTTCAGTGACAACTTGAGGATGAGTTGGAGTATGTAGAAAGATGGTAATTCAAAGGGACGATTTCAGGTTAACAGTTCTTGCTTCAGACCTGTGACTGGCTGGGACTGCAGCAATTTAGGATAAGCACAACTGCTTTTGTCAGGCACAGTGATGTTCCTCTCCTTTACCCAGGGTTGCAGCCACAATATGTTACAGTCACACAAAAGATACTCAGCCTAAAGACCGTAATGAGCCAAGATAGTCAAAAGTTCCTTGAGATAATGAAGAAAACAAATTCCCTGATTTAGCCGCCAGTTTGGTAAATCCTCTAAATATGTTTGCATTCAGACATCCTTTTTGGGTGTTTGTTAGGGCCAATCTTTTTAGTGATGATAGGCTCCCCAAAAGCACCTGGATCCATACTACTGATCAGATTGTTTCAGAGTTCCAATCTTTCTAGGAGACTTAACCCAGAAAATGGAGCTCCAATTTTTATTACTCATAATTGGGCAGTGTGTCAGGGGGCAGGACCTGCGTGTACCTTGTTGTCTGCGGCGCTCACCACCCTGTTGGCCCCCAAAATTTGATCGTCGTGCTTGCAGCTGCGCAAAAGGCCCTACTGGCTTCGGGGCAGCTCCTTACTGTGGGCCAGCTGGGTCCTGTGGGCTGCCGGGGCGGACAGGGGCTTGGCGCAGCTCGGGTGGTACCTGGAGCCTCATGGAATCTGGATAATCGGCTCTTCTCTGCACAGATATGATCCGTTTTGCACAGCAGCCACCACTGGCCTTAGGAGAGCTGCAGGGATATGGCCGCACAGGTTCCCCTGCAGCTCTACTGCCCGGCAATAGCGCTGCTTCTGTCTCTTTTATCACATAAGTTTTTTTTTTTTTAAATCTTATTTTATTTGGCATATCTTTTTTGGTATTCCATATGGCATACAATGCACAAGGCAAGATTCTTTAAAGAATAATAAATTAGCATAAGACAAAGTCCTTGCTCTCAAGTTTCTTAAAACTTAATGGAGGTCTTGGTCTTCCTGTTCCTTTTCCCTTCCTGAACAGTTAAATCCAGAAACCATTAGATGGTCCAAAAGGCAGGCGTCCCTATGAGTAGAGAACTGCAGTGCCCAGAGCAGTGTGTAGGAGCCCATGTGGGGATTGGAGGGTGTCCCAGCTCACCATATTAGAACACGAGTGGGGTAAAGGTGACCACGATGTCCATGTTAGGTGAGAGGCAGCTTCGTGTGGTAGAAAAGCTTGAGTATGGAAAGGAGACTTCCACATAGGAGAGTGCTGGTGAAGTGAGTGTTTCCATGGAGGGGCAGCCTGGTGTGGGTGAGTAAGGTGATCACATAAGAGGGGCAGTGATAGCTCAGCATGGGGAATTTGACTCTGAGTGGTGGAAGGATATTGGCAGGGTGTGCTGGCTATAAGATGTCAAAACCTGATCTGGATGAGAAGACAGTTCATGTAGGAGGGGTGGCTGTAGTCCAGATGGTAGGGGCCGTTGTAGTCCAAATGGTAGGTGATGGGAGGTTTGAGTGGTAGCACTTGCTTACCACGTGGTAGCTGAGTCCAAGCAGTGTAAAGAAAGTGTCAATGTGGAGATGAATACCGTATGAGTTGTTGGATTCAGAGTGGAGTGAAGAGATTGGTATATATAGCAAGAATTATCAAGTGAGTATATATATGGAAGCCAGTTTTCACACTTTTGGAGAAGGGAGTTAAAAGTGTAGAAAAGAAGAAAATAGAATGAACCCTGTGATTTTGGATTGAAATTTTGGGTATTACTATGAGCTCAAGGCTTTCAATATTTATAGATAACAGAAGTATAGATTTAAATGTGTGGTGTATATGTAAACATGTATGTATTACCTACTTCTGTGCAGTGAGAAGGCCAGGGAGCAGATGGCAGTACCCCCAAAATAATAAGTATTCCTGTTATAAACCTATCCCTGTTTTCTGAACACCATTATCCACTAAAAGGTACTAGGTCTCTCTGGAAAAATGGTGGGTTTCAGGTTTGGGACAGAGAAATTATAAGGTGAGCATAGAACAAATACTGTATTTTTTGTTAATTAAAGTGTTCCACATGTACTTCCTTTATATTCCATTGGATAGACTGAAAGTAAGGCTTACTATCCAATATTCAACTAGGTAATTTAACTTTATAGATTTCACAATTAAAAGGTAGGACCTGAAGAGTCCCAAATATGCCCCCTAACTCCCAGCATATCTTTGTCTTTGTGCCTTATCTTTCCTGTTGTTCTCAGTAATTGGGGCTACTGCCTCTTTTTTTTTTTTTGTCAAGGTTATCGGTTTTTTCTTTCTGAAAGTATTCTAGAATCTTTTTGTCCTTGATTTTTCTGAGATGTTGCTATTCTGTTCTTAGGTATGGATATCCTTCAATTCCTATGCTGACTATTCATGACTTAAAAATTTAAGAAATTCTGTTATATATTTTCTTAAAGAATATCTTCTTCCTTTTTCTTTGTTCTGTCTTGGATAATGTTTACTAAAAAGTTGGGCCTCCTGATTTTTTTTAATCTTCTTTGTCTTTTACCTTCTCTCCCATTTTCCAACTGATCTCTTGTTATTCTACTTTCTGAGAAGTAACCTCAGCTTTTTCCTGATTGTTAGGCAATCTGTATATGTTTATTTATTTTTAAGAGCTTTTCTGGTTCCCAGTTTAGTATTTATAGTTCACCACTTTTGTTTTTTGAGGGCAGTATTATCTCCTATATCTTAAATATTTCTTGAAAATATCAAATATAAGTTTTTTGGTGCTGTTGTTGTTTTCCTTAAACTTTTTATTTTGAAATAATTTCAAACTTACAAGACAGTTACAAAAATAATGCAAAACCCATACAGAGAATTCTGGCATACCTCTCCAGATACCTAGATCCACCAGTTTTAATATTTGCCACATATCCTGTTTCATTATATCTGTCCATCTATCAGTCCATCTGTTGATCTGTTTGTCTATATAGTTTTCTATCAATTTTCCAAGTATTTGAGAGTAAGTTGCATACATCATGCTCCTTGAACATGTACATTTCCTAAGAATAAGTATATTCACCTACATATCCACTGATATCAAGTTCAAGAACTTTAACATTGATATAAAGCTTTCAGTTATGTCACTTTCTTCATATGTCCCAATAGTGTCCTCTTAGGTATTTTCTCCTCCAGTATTAGATCCAGTCCAGGATTATGTATTGCATTTAATTGTCATTGTCTCTTTAGCCGCTCTTTCTCTCTTTTCTAAAATTGTAGAGCCATTTATAGGACCATGCATATCATTCAGTGGGATTCATCACACTCCTAATATTATGCTACCCTCACCACCATCTATTTTCCCGTTACCCCAAAAAGAAACACTATACTTCTTTCCATAGTAACTTGTTTTCTTTCTGTCTCTATGCATTTTTGTATGTTCCAGCTGTTTCATATACGTAGAATCATACAATATCTGTCCCTTTGTGTCTGATTTATTTTCACTCAATGTGATGTTTAATCCATGTAGTAGCATGTAATAGAACTTTAGTCCTTTCTAGGATAAGTAATAGTGCATTGTATGTATATACCAAATTTTGTTTATCTGTTCATTTCTGATGGACATTTGGATTGCTTCAACCTTTTGGCTATTATAAATAGTGCTGCCGAGAACATTGGTAAACAGTTATTTTATGAAGTTTTATTTTTTCATAATTTGATATTAATTTCTACTTGGGCCTTTTTCTTTTTTTTAAAAATTGTATCTTTTTAAAAAAATGTTCTTCTTTTGTTTTAGAGAATTTTAAATGCCTGGTGAACTATACATGTTGGTCTTATTTGAGTCTGAGTCAACAGATTGCTGACTGGGATTCTTCTGTTTATTAGGGTGGTGGTGGGGGTGTGGTCTCCTGTTCTGCTTGTATGTTTGTACTCTCATATCTCACTCATTGCCTCCAGATCTCAAGTTTCCTAGTTCTGCACCTTTATGGCTTTCCTCTAGGTAGATCAGCTCTCTTTCTCATCAAGGGCAGATGTTATCAAAAGGCAAAAAAAAAAAAAAAAATTATTCGGTTTCATTAATTATCACATCTCATTGCTTTCTGTTTTCCAGAAATTTGTTAAATTTGCCCACATGTGGTTCCCTTTCCTACTCTTGTTGTGATAGATATGATTAGTTAACCAAACTGAATTACTAGAAGTCTCAGAGAATTAGAATTTTGCTGGTAATAAAGGTATGGGTAGAGGTTCTGGAGGAGGATGAAGAAAATGGACAAAACTCTAACAGGAGGAAATAGTACAAGCAAAGGTATGGAAACATTAGATTTATGAGACAAGTTACTCTCTTTCAGAGAAGAATTCCTCTTTATAGTATAAATACTTGTTGAATGAATAAATGAAGAACTGAAATTTCCTGGCATGGCACAGATTGATGGTTTATTTTTCTTCCAGGATCGTCTGAAAAATGACTACAGAAGAAGATTTTGCCGACCTACCAGGTGATTTATATATTTATGCTTTTAAATTTGATCTTTGTTCCCATATTTATTAAGTAAATTTATAAATGTAAAATGGAAAAACTACCACCCTTGACCATAAGAATGATTTCTATACCCACTGATTGTATGTAGTCATCTTGTTATTTTATATGAACAGAGAAATAATGCAGGCAGTGTAATGACTTAGTGATAGTGGCAGTAAGAAATTCACCTGATAAAATGGGAGACTGAGAAGAGGTAGTCTTAAGTTTTGAGACTTTTGAGTTTTGAGTCACTGTGGAGTGGTTTGAATGATGATATTAAAAAGATTCAGCCCATTCAGTTGTACAAAAAGAAAAATAATGCCTGTGGTCATATAATTATTTGATGGATGCTTAATCTGTAAAGTTCAATTTTCTAGTTAAATATTGAATACTAATAGGATGAACAGCATGTTTATAAAAGCAAAGATATTATCAAAAAGTAAATATTCATTGAGCTGTGATTTTATTATGCCCAGTGGGGCAAAGGAATAGATACTTTAACCACAAGAAGCTTGCATTCCTATAAGGAAGAAGTATATGTCTATTTTAAATTATTAAAATAATTTAATGAACAAGAAAATTCTTGTAATAATATCATAAATAGTAATTATATTACATACAGTAGGTTTATATATGATTAGGTCTTAACTTGCAGTGTAGGCAGCCATTCAAGAAGTTAAAAAAGAGCTAGGAAAAGATCTTTGCATGTTGATATTAAGGATAGCTTTAAAGTTGTAGTGTGAATTGAGGTGGTGCTTGAATAGATATTTAAAAAATAAGAGAAAGTATATTCCAGAATAGAAAATAGCATAAGCAAAGGAATCAAAATAGTAATGTATATATCCTGGTTTGTCAGTGGCAGATAGATCTGACAAGAAGGTGAGATATGTTGGATAGAAGTAGAAAATAAGATTGTATGAATTTGTGTGGGTCTCACTTTCCTCATCCATAAATTGGGGATAGTAAGGTTGCATTTATAGTTGTGCATTGTATGTACCTGTGCAGGTCCATGTGCTGTGTGGGAGTGCTAACTAGGCCAGAATTTTTGATAGTGACCTGTGTTCTGCTATAAGCTCTGCTATTAATGCTCATAAGGTCTACAAATGGAAATGTAGATCAGAGATCAGCAACTGTGGCCCACAAGCTGACTGCCTGCTTTTGCAAATAAAATTTGATTGAAACATAGCCATACCCATTTATATACATATTATCGGTGGCTGTTTTCGGAACTGTGATAGTAGACTTGAGTAGTTGTGAGGAAGTCCGTATGGTCGTTGTGCTTATAATACCATCTGGCACTTAAAGCAGAAATTACCAGTCTTTGTAGATGTGTGTTGAAACTTTATAATGATTCAAGTCCATATGTCCTTTATCAAGTGAGTAGTTAAGCACTGTGGTACACAAATACCATGGAATACTACTCAGCAGTAGAAAAGAATGAATTAATTGATACATGTAAAAACTTGGATGAATCACCAGAGAATTAGGCTGAGTGAAAAAAGCCAAAGCAAAAGATTGTATACTGTGTGATTCCATTTATATAGCACTTTTCAAGTGACAAACTTTCAGAAAATGGAGAACAGATTAATGGTTGCCAATGTTTAAGAATGGGGTGGCTTAGTGGAGGATGTGCGATGGAAGGAAGCAGGAAAGACGTGAAAGGAAGGTAGGTGGGGTTATAGTAGGGCATCAGAAGGGGACATCTTTGTTGGGATGGAATAGTTCAGTATTTAAATGGTGATGGGTATCTGAACCTACACGTGAGATGAAATTTGTATAGAACTAAATACGTAGACACACAAACACAGACAAATGAGTACAAGTAAAACTTGGGAAACCTGAATAAGATTGTGGATTGATGTCATTATCCTGGTTGCAATATTATGCTATAATTTTGCAAAATGTTGCCATTGAATGAAACTGGGTAAAGTGTACAAAGATCTCTCTATTATTTCTTTGTGAATCTGTGATTATCAATAGCATTTTTTAAAATACTTTTGGTTGTGAAGTAATTTCAAACTTATAGGACAGTTATAAAAATAATACAAAACCCATACAGAGAACATTGGCTTCTACCCAGATTCCCATATTCACCAATATGATATTTTGCCATATTGCTATATTATTCTGTCTATTCATTCATCTCTGAGTTATGTGGTAGTTTGATGTTCAGCTTCTTGGAGACCCACCAAACTGTTTTCCTTAGCAGCTACACTATTGTACGTTCCCACCAACAATGTACTAATGTTCCTGTTTCTCTGGGTCTTCAACAACGCTTGTTATTTTCCGTTTTAAAAATAATAGCCATTCTAGTGGGTGTAAGGTGGATCTCATGGTGGTTTTAATACAGATTTCCCTAATGGCTAATGATATTGAACTTCTTTTCATGTGCTTCTTGGCCATTTGTGTATCTTCTTTGGAGAAATGTCTATTCAAATCCTGTGCCCTTCTCAAAATTGGTTTCTTTGTCTTTTTGGTTTTGAATTCTTATAAATAAATTTTTTAGCTAAAATTTTATACTGATTTATAGGTATTTATAAGGTACTGTTAAGATTAATGATACTAAATCAAAAGTGCATTTGAGAATTATAAGGGGGAGTGTATTACTTGGAAAATGTAGGACCTGTGACTGTTTAGTCTGTTGAAGAAGCATTTCAGGACTGATTAAATTTGTTTAAAAAAAGTTTATGTTCTTACTGAGATGACAGCAGTAGTTTAAAACAGGTTTAGATGGCCAACTAAGGAATATGATTTTTAAAACTTTTTTTATTGTATAGTATAACATATATACAAAGCATAGAAATAAAGCAATAGTTTTCAAAGCGTTCTTCAACATGTAGGTACAGGACAGATACCGGAGTTTGTCATGGGCTACTATAAGATCCTCTCCAATTTTTCCTTCTAGCTGCTCCAGAATATAGGAGGCTAGAAGGCTTAAATATTTTTTTCATCATAACAGTCAACTTTTTTTCTTTTGTGAAAAGTAACATATATACAAAAAAGCAATAAATTTCAAAGCACAGCACCACAATTAATAGATTGTTCTACATGATTGTAGAATATATTTCAGAGATTGACATGGGTTACAATTCCACTGTTTTAGATTTTTGCTTCTAGCTGCTCTAAGATACTGGAGACTAAAAGAGATATCAATTTAACGATTCAGCAACCATGTTCATTTGTTAAATCCTGTCATCTTTGTATAACTCCATCATCACCTTTGATCTTTCTGTCGCTCTCTTTAGGGGTGTATGGGCTATGGCAATTCCAGCTTTTTCATGTTGGAAGGGTCTGTCACTAATACGGTGTAGGGAGATGGAACCATCTGATGTTCTGGAGAGGCTGGGCCCACTAGGTTTCAGGGCTTATCTGGTCCAAGGACCCTTCTGAAGGTTGTAGGTTTCTGGTAAGTTACTCTAGTGCAGGGAACCCTTGTGGAATCTTATATTTTAACCTAGGTATTCTTTAGGATTGGCTGGAATGGTCCAGGTTGGGGGTTGGCAGATCATGATAGATAGCAAGGTCTAACTGCAGCTTGCGTAAGAGCAACCTCCAGACTAGCCTCTTGACTCTATTTGAATTCTCTCTGCCACTGATACTTTATTAGTTATTCTTCTTTCCCCCCTTTTGGTCAGGATGGAATTGTTGATCTCATGATGCCAGGACCAGATTCATCCCTGGGAGTCATCTCCCGCTTTGCCAGGGAGATTTTGACCCCTGGATGTTCTGTCCCACGTGGTGGGGAGGACAGTGCTTTCACTTGCAGAGAGTGAGACCACATCTGAGCAGCAAAATAGGTCCTCTAAAAGTAACTCTTAGGCATACCTATAGGTAGGTAGTCTAAGCTTCTCCAGTACCTACATAAACTTCGCAAGAGTAAGCCTCATGATTGAGGGCATGGCCTATTGATTTGGGTGTCCCTAGAGTTTGACACAGTATCAGGGGATTCCCTGATGGTAAGGTTTAATACTTCCATATTCTTTCTCCCATTTCTCAAGGGACTTTGCAAAGCAATATAATTGTTAATGTAGATAACGGCATATTGCTTCACATACTTTTGGACCTTTAAGTACTTGTAATGCCTTGAAATAGTAAAGGTGATATTTTCCCCGTAAGTAAGTTCATATGCTATTATAAGGAGATAAGGAATTTTCTCAGTAGGTGATAACATAAATAATAAGGGTCTTTTGGAAATGATGTTATATATTCCTTCTTTCCTTCTCCTTAGGGTACCTGACATTCCTATGAAGCAAGGCCAGAACATACTGGAAATTTTACAAGACTGTTTTGAAGAAAAAAGTAAGGTTTCATTTCTAAATGGGCCTTGAAGATTGGGATAGATGAAAATACAAATTTGTCAGATTAATTAATATCAAATGCAGCAAATATGTTTTAGTACCCCAGAATTTTGGATACTTCTAGTCCTTCATGTACCTTGTGATACAAGGATAAAACTGACAAAAACGAGAATAAATTGTTACCCTGTTTAGTTCACACTGTTTTCCTCTTCTGGAAGTCCTTTAATAATAATTATACAAAGAGAAAATATTTCATATAGTGGAGATAAATGTGCAGAATTCCTGGAGAATTTGAGATAATCTTTGGTGATTTATGTACCTTTCTAAAGAAGTGGTGAGTTACGGCCAAAAAATGTTTTCTTAGTGCAGATTGGCATCAGAGTGTTGGAGAAAGATAAAAGGCCAATGAAAGAAATGAGGACAGATGGAAAAGCATTTCTTCTATAAAAACTCTGAAAGAAGAGCTGGCACTTATATCTTCAAGAACCTTGTTTGCCTTTCCCAGTTTCTGTTATCTTCCAGGAACATTTGAATATTGAATCAAAGTCTGTATTTCATTTAAGCTAGTTGTGTTTAAAAGATGAACAGATTTCCTCACATGCAATGTAAGACTACTTGTAATTTAACATATTATACCATATTTCATTTTTTTTTCTTTTAGGTCTTTCCAATGATTTTAGCACAAATTCTACAAAATCAGTGCTTTGTTCAACACCTAAATTAAAAGACATTTCTATTCAGTCGCCAAGTAAAGAGGTAAGCTAAAATGAGGGAGCTTGCTAGTTTTGAAGCAATACACAGTATAATTTCCTACATTTTAACTAAGTTGTTTGTAAGTTTTATACTTAAAAGGAAATCCTGTGCTCCCATTGCCTTTTTACAAAATTTAGAGATTTTATGTGAAAATTTTTGTTTGAATTTCTTCAAAAGTTTGCATTTGAAGTTGAGAGTTTTGGGATTAGAATTATCAAATTGCCACAGAATCATTTTTCACTTCTCTTAAAATACTATTTGGCAATAATACTTAGGAAACTGGACAGATACTGAAGTTTCTAACCAGACTGACAAGATCATTTTCTGAAAGTTCAAGGCACGCTACTGCTATACAAGGAAATCTATTTTTTAATTGATTATGTATCTTAACAGATACATTTAATTATACAAAATAGTTTCAAATAGGGATCTGGAAGCTGATGATTCTAGGTAAATTATTTAAATAGTGTATTTAATTAGAAAAATCACATAGTGCTAGAAATAACATTCACTGGAAACTTTGTCATTAAACAATAAACAGACAGAGTCTTCACTTCCAAAGAATGAAGAAAGCCTTTTTTAATCTATTTGATAAATTACCTTGATTTTTTTGAAAGTTGAATCAACTATGTTTTCTGGGATAAACTTGAGTTGGTTATAAAGTATTAATCTTTTTTATAATTATTGGTTTGGTTTGTTAATGTTTTATTTAAAATGTTTATATCTGTGTTCAGGAATAATTGTCTTTTAGTTTTCATTTCTCAAAATATTGTTTTAGGGCTTTGGTATCAGTGTGCTAGAAGGTCCTTTTCCAGGTAAAATGTAACAGATTGCAGTAGGCTAATACTTCTTTTGTAACAGCTAGTTAGAAAAAAAAATGCAAACAAACAATTTTTAAAGACACAGGATCTGTGGAAACAAGGACTAGATCAAGTCCAGGATCCTAGTCTGTCCTATCAGAGCCATTGTGGAGCTGTGGAGCCTGATTCTTTTCTTGTGCTTCTGCTTGCTCCTGGTCTTCCAGAATTTCCCTCATTTACAGTTTACATGAATTTGAATGCCCCTGCTACTTCTTTTGAAATAGACTTTGACATCCTCCTGGGTGCTCTTGTATGACTTAATGTACTCATCACAGTCGACTTTTTTTTCCTTTTTTTTTGTGAAAATAATATCTATGCAAAAAAAGTAATAAATTTCAAAGCACACCAAACAGTTGTAGAACAGATTTCAGTTTGGTATGGTTTACAATTCCAGAATTTTAGGTTTTTACTTCTAGCTGCTCTAAGATAGTGGAGATTAAAAGAAATATCAATATAATGATTCAGCAATCATACTCATTTTTTTTTTTAAACTCTACCTTCTCTGTATAACTCCATCCTCAGCTTTGATCTTTCTCCCACTCTCTAAGGACATGTGGGCTATGCCAGTTCTAATTTTTCATATTGGAAGGGGCTGCTGGTAATATGGGATAGGGAGATGGGATTAATTGATATTCTGGAGAGGCTTGCCCCCCTTCATTTCAGTACTTATCAGGTCCTGGGATCTATCTGGAGGTTGTAGGTTTCTGGAAATTTACCCTAGTGCATGAAATAAAATTGACTTTTGTATGTTTATTTTGTGTTTTGTGATCTTACTGAACTCAGTAAATTCTGATTTCTTAGTAGATTCCTTAGGTTTTCTGGGTAAACTATCCTGTCGTCTGGGAATAGGGACAGTTTTATTTCTTCCCATTTAACTTTGAGGTTTTGTTTCCTTTTCTTGCTTTTTTCCAGTGGCTTGAACTTCCAACACTATGTGGTATAAGAGGGGTGAGAGCTTCCACCATTAAGTATAATGTTAACTGTAGGCATTTTGTAGATGTCTTTATCAACTTGGGGAACATTGCTCTATTCCTTCTTCTGAGAGTTTTTAATATTGTCAAAGGTTTTCTGGTATGTGTTGATATGATCATATACTGGTTTTTCCTTTGGCCTGATTACATGGTGGATTATATTGGTTTACCTGGAATAAACCCACTTGGTCAAAGAGTATAATTCCTTTGTATATTGCTGAATTCTATTTATTAATATTTTATTAATTTTTATTTCTATTCATGAAGGATATTAGTGTGTTATTTTCATTTTTTTGTGCTGTCTGATTTAGCTGTACCCATAGATTTTGATATGTTGTATTTTCATTTTCTTTCAGTTCAATATACTTTTCTTCTTGAGACTTTCTTTTCTTTTTAAGAAGCAGTTTTGAGATATATTCACATACCATGAAGTCCATCCAAAGTGTTCAGTCAGTGGCTTTTACTATTCAGAGTTGTGCATTGGTCACCACAGTCAGTTTTAGAACATTTTCATTACTCCTAAAAGAAATACCCCATGCCCCTTGGCAGTCACCTCTCAATCCCTCTGTCTTTTCCCAGCCCTGCATAACATTGCTCTGTTTCTGTTTGGACTTTCTGAGTTATGTGTTGTTTTTGAAATGTATTTTTAGTTTCTAAATTTTGGATATATTTCCTGTTTATCTTTGTTATTGATTTCTAGCTTGAGTCTGTTGGGTGGCAGAAACGTACTGTATTATTTTAATTCTTTTTATTTGTTGAGTTTGTTTATGACCCCCAAAATGTCTATCTTAATGTTCCATAAACACTTGAAAAGAAAGTGTATTCTACCATTGTTCGGTATATTACTCTGTAAATGTCAAATTAGATCATGTAGATTAGTGGCATTGTTCATTTCTTCTATTTCTTTGCTCATATTTTATCTAGTAGTTCCATCAGTTGCTAACAGTAGGTTACTGAAGTCTTCTGTAATTTTGTATTTATCTATTTTATTTGTCAACTTTATCAGTTTTTGGTTCATGGATTTGAAGCTCTGTTGTTTGTTACGTTTATATTTAATATTGTTTCTTCTTGTTAGATTAACCCCCTATCATTTTAAAATATCTTTCTCTGCCATTGGTATTTTTGTTTGTTATAAAAATCTATTTTTTCTGGTGTTGTTATAGTCTTTCCTACTTGGTTTTAGTATTGTTTGTGTGATGTGTCTTTTCCCATTGTTTACTTTCAAGTGGCCTATATAGTTACATTTGAAGTGAGTTTGTTATAAATAGCATATGGTTAGAGCACATTTTTAAATCCATTATTAAAAATCCTTGTCTTTTGGTTAGTATATTTGGGCAGTTTGCACTTAATGGAATTATCGATAAGTTAGGGCATAAGTCTGACATTTTATTTGTTGGTTTTTGTTTGTTCTTTTTACTTATTTTTTACTCCTGTCTTTCTCTGTGTGTGTGTGTTTTGATATCTCATTAATCTTATTTTGAACAAGCGGTTAACTATTAGATCAATTATTCATAAGGAATTTAGAAGATTTTATTTTACTTCATTTATACCTTCTTTGAGTATATCTTTTTTGTAGAAACTAGTTTCTGGTCTTTATCATTTACTTTTCTCTCTGAAGAATTTCTTTTAATGTTTCTTTCAGGGCGTGTATCTTAGTTTTTATCATTACCTGACAAAGTCTCTATTTCTCTTTCACTTTTTAGGGGATAGTTTTTCTAAACACAGAATTCTAGTTACTGGTTTGTTTGATTTTTCTCTTTCACTAATTTAAATATTTCACTCCAGTCTCTTTCTTATTGCATTGGTTGTGATGAGTAGTCTGCTGTAATTCTTGTCCTTGTTCCTCTGTAAGAAAGGTGTTTGCTGGCTTCTTTCAAGTATTTTTCTTTGTCTTTGCTAAGTATAGAATTTTTGTTATTTGTCATGCTTGTTGTTTTCTGATTGGTCCAAAGAGGACATCACAGTGTGAATATAAAACTTAAACTGAGTGATAATGCAACTGGCCAAAATTTGCATGATTTAACTAGATAATGTTTAGGTGGAAATTCATAACTTTAAACAAATGTTTGGAAATAAATATTGAGAATCAGGGTTATTCTGCATGTGTTTATGCTGAGCACATTAACTGAGTTGCAGGATGGTCCTTCCTTTTTTACCTTTCTGAAGCTTTTTTTTTTTTTTTTTACAAATTAATGTTATTTCTTCCTTAAATATTTGATAAAATTTATAGTGAATTTCCTGTTTGGGAATGCTTTAAAATATGAATTCATCTTATTTTTCATATAAAACATAACGTCTTAAAATACACAGATCCTAAGTTTTTTTTTTATAAATTAAAAAAATTAACAAAAGAACATTAAGATATCATTCCATTCTACATATACAATCAGTAATTCTTAATATTATCACATAGTTGCATATCCATCATTTCTTAGAACATTTGTATCGATTTAGAAAAAGAAATAAAAAGACAACAGAAAAAGAAATAAAACGATAATAGAGAAAAAAAGATTATACATACCATACCCCTTACCCCTCGCTTTCATTTACCACTAGCATTTCAAGCTGAATTTATTTTAACATTTGTTCCCCGATCCTAAGTTTTTTGATGAATTTCTACAACAACCTTCTAAGTAAATATGGACTATGAAGATTTAGTTCCTACTTACTTTTTTTGAAAGATAGTTCATATTTTTTATTTGTTTTTGGACAATTTTACTAATTTTTTCCCCCTGGGGATATGTTCATTTCATCTAAATTCTCAAACTGTTGTGATAGAGTTGTTGATAATAATTTTTCTGTAATAATTTTAATGTGTTCAGGATCTGTTGTGATATCACTTTTTCATTCCTGACATTAGTTATTTGATCAGTCCTTTCAGGTTTATCAATTTCATTCTATCTTTTAGAAGAACCAAGTTTGACTTTGTTGAGCCTCTCTATCATTATGTTCCGATTTAGTTTCATTATTTTTCTCTTTATTTCACTTTCTTTGTTTTCATTTTTTTTTTTTTAATTTGCATATGGGCAGGAGGCACCAGGGATCGAAGCTCTGCCTGCTGAGCCACCATGGCCCGCCCCGTCTTCTTAAACATATTTTATGTTCTTTCCTTTTGATTTGTTGAAAGAATAGTTTTTAAGATTAAAGCCCTTATTTACATGGAAGTAGAAATAAGTTCTAAAAGGTATATTATGTAGACAGTAAGTAGTCTCTACTTTCATCCCCTTTCAGTTTCCACTTCTCAACTGTTTTTATATATACTTACTGTTTTAATTAGAGATGTTGTAGGTGCACAGAAAAATTATGCAAAAAATAAAGTTCTCATATACAGTTTTTACAATTGATGAAAGAATATTTTTATAATTGTACAATTATCCGTAGTCCATGGTTTGCATTAGGGTTCTCTGTGTAGTCCTATGATTTTATTTCATTTTTTTAACTTGTATACTAGTAGCATGTAAACAACCTAAAATTTCCATTTTTAACTACATTCGAATATTTGTAATTCAGTGTCATAATTGCATTCATAGTATCGTGCTACCATCACCACCAACCATTAGCTTTAGCTGTTTCTTATGGGTAGTTTACTTCCATGTTTCTGAGTAATGATTATACTCCTGATTTTTAATCTTTGCTAGTATCTATTGACACTTTCTACCCTGGATGCTTAGGCTTTGTCATTTTCCTCCCCTTTGCCACCACAACATACACACTTCCTTTGTTAGTACATACCATGTATTTTGGTGGGTGGGATCAGTCTTCAGTCTTTACATTATTAACACTTAAATATCTACAATTGAATCTTGCAAAATACTAGTCATTAGATTTTCTTTTATGTATAGCTCTTAGTTTTCTCGAATTAATTGTCTTGCTTTTACATTTGTTGACTTTTTGTGTACCCAAATTCTCTGACAAAAGTATAAAGGTTTTTATGCAGATGCATCAAGGAATTCATCCTTAAAATTTTTCTTTTTCCTGGAGAAATCCTTCCTGGATCCATGTATTGTATTGTGTCTTAAAATTTTGGATCCTAAGTCTTCCTTTTTCTTGATCTTTTTTTAATTTTTGTTTTATTTTATCTTTTTTTGGTGGGGCTCATCCCTTTGTAGCTTCTTGAAAGTTTTAGATCTTAAATGTTTGAAATTTCTTACGTTTTTCCTTCATTATGGGTAATTTGGGTGGATGCAGAACTCTAGGCTGGAAATTACTTTCCCTCAGATTTTTTCAAGACATAGCTTTTCTTCTAGCTTCAAATTATGTTGCTGAGAATGTTCTGATTCTTGAGCCTTTGAGAATGACTGATTTTTCCTCTTTGGAAACTTTTGTATCTTGTTATCTGTCTTTAATGCTCTGAAATTACTCCTTGATATAGGTTTCTCTAACCCTTTTCATTCAGTTTTCTTAAGTTTTTGTTACCTACATGTATCCTTTTTGTTTACTTTGCTTGTTGCCTTTCAAACTATAGCCTTTTGTCAAATGTTCAGGGATCCTTGGCTATCTTCTCACATTTAAGAGTGAAAATTAAAAAGAGTGTGATTGGGAAGTTTTAAATGCATAGTTAAATTTCATTTTGTAGTGTCTAGGTATCAGTATCTGTAGTTTTTTTTTTTTTATTCTCTCTTGACCTGGCAAGTTTTGCTGACAGAGAAATCTTTTCTCTTGCCCAGAGGTTGATTCTAACTTTAAGTATTTTAAGCCCACTGGAAAGGGCGGATGGTGGGTTGGGGAAGGGGAGATATAGTTTGAAATCTTCACTTAATATCTCTGTTTACCCTTACCTCTAACTATGTCTGATATCACTGATTTGGGAGTCTTTGTGATCCTGAAACTCAAGAGTAAATATCTGATCCTCATGGGTAGGGAAGGGAGAGGCTCTGTGGGTCACATTATTTCCTGTATGCATTTGTAACAATTCATGTGCTTGTAGACCACTTCTGTATAGCCTCCCCCTCACCTCCCTTTTAGAGATGTTTTGTACTTACGTTTACTGAACCTTTATGGGTTGCTACAGTATAAACCTGTCTGATTCCGGGCTTTCACCATTGCTAGCCTGTTTCAGCTTTGCTAATAACAGTGATAAAGTGAACATTCTTGTTCATGCCTCCTTGTGCATTTTGTAAATTGTAATTCTCTAGGATAAGCACATTTGACTTGAAATTATAAATACTGTCGAATTTTTCTACAGAATGGTTTACTGGTTTTCTTTCCCACTTGTAGTATATGAATGAGATTTCCTATTTCTAGATTTTAAAAATTTATGGCTAGAAGCATTTCATAAAAAAGAAAAAATATATATTGCATGTAAGGTGTTAAAAATAAAATAAGTGAACATTCATTTACCCATCATTCATGGATAGTAATTCTAATAATAATAATTATTATTCCTGATAATAAGCATCTATCTGATCTAATACCTTTTGAAGCATCTATCTGATCTAATACCTTTCTGATTCTATTCTCTGTCTTCCTCTTGTGCAGAGTTAACCACTCTCTTGAATTTCATGTTTATCATTCCTAGCCTTTAGTTTATATTTTTATCACCTGTGAGTGTGTGATAACATTTGTATCAGCAATTTTGACACTGCTTGTGTCATATGTCCCACTACCATCCACATGTTTGATGTTTCACTGGAAGGACTTATGGGACTCAACATATAGTTGTACTTATGGCTGAGATTTACTATAGTCACATAGTATAGGCATCTGAATCATTAAGGGGAAAAACACGTCAGGTAGAGTCTGGAAGAATCCATATGCAGGCTTCTTGTGCGCTCTGCTGTCTTCCAAGAGACACACAAATCACACTCATTGCTTCCAGCAGTGAAATGCCACACATACAGTGCTATTGCCCAGGGAAGCCCATTTGAAATTTAGGCCTCTTTTATTGGGCCCGATCATGTAGGTGCCCTCTGCCCACCAAAATTCCAAACTTCCAGAAGGTAAGTGGGTATTCATCATAAATGGCATTGCCTATACAAATTAACAGTCTGGCACAGTATGCACAGCCTTATCAGTTGATAATGGAAGGAACATTCTGAAAGCCAAGTTCCCAGATGCCAACCGGAAGCTAGCCCTGCAAGCAGGCCCTTCAAATGATCTGGCCTGTGGTATTAACTCTTTCCTACATAGAGTAATTCTCAAAAAATTGTGTTATTTTACATGTTGTCGTGTCTATTTTGAATTTTATGTAAATGGGATTATTCTTTACTTCTGCATCTTTTTTTTTTTTTGGTTTACATAACCATTTACGATGTTACTGTAGTTTATTCATTTCCACTGTTGTATATATAATATTCTGTTATATAACCATGGCCTAATTTATTTATCCAATCTCTTGTCAGTAGATAGTATTTTGCTGCATTGTTTTTGTGATTGCGTTATATATAATTTAAACTTCACTAGCTAATATATTGTTTTTCAAAGTAGTCGTTTAAGTTTACAACTCTCCTAGCAGGTTTATTTTTAAAAACTTGTTTTTTTACATAAAAAAAATACATTTGTGGTAGAATGCTCACCTGCCATATGGGAGACATGGATTCAGTTCCTGGCTCATGTACCCAAAAACAACAACAGCAGCAACAAAAACAAACAATAAGCAAATTTGTTTAATCAAAATTGGTAATTTAATAAAATAGAGTGAATGTTGTATCTCTCATGTTCAGTGCCAGAAATCACTTCCAAAGTCAGTTCCGGTTTCTTCAAGGAAAAAAGAAGTTTGTCTGCCATTCACTGTAGAACCAAGTGAAGCTGCTAACATATCAGGTTGGTGGCGTTTCCATGGATGTTATTTGCTTAGAGATTGTAAAAAGTTTAGAAATGGTAAAGGTCGTGCATGTGTTGGTTTGAGTGACAAGGTCAGGGTCAGCTAGGCAGAACTGTGAATTGGATGAAGTTGTTTTCAGTTTCCTCTCAAGTTCATAACCAGGTTCCTTTTTCTCCCTCTTTTGTTTCATTTCCTTTAGTTAGTTATATGTGCTGCTGCTTTAAAAAAATTCTCATTATTTGTATTTTTCACATTTTCACAAGTATTCCATTTGAGGTAATAGATTCAGAGATTTAAAAGAAAAAGCTGGGTGGGCAGCAGTGGCTCAGTGGCAGAGTTTTCATCTGCCATGCCGAAGACCTGGGTTCGATTCCCAGTGCCTGTCCATGTTTAAAAAGAAAACAGAGAAAGCTAATAATTTCTTCTGTTTCGAATCCTGTACCTTTACTGGTACTTATAACAAAACATGTATAAAGGGGATGTGTGTGTGTGTGTACAGATGCTTTGAGAAGAAGCTATTAATGAATTTCTCTCACATTAGCAATGTATGAGAATAACTTTTATCTGATAGATTTCTATTTTACTGCTGTATTTTATTGCCAGTTGATGTATAATAAGTGATCTCATTGTTATTTTCGTGTCTGTTTCCATTGTTGCCACTGAGTTTGAATGCCAAAGTGGACAGTAGATCTGACCATATTCCTTACCAAAGCATATGTACAGATGGCAAATAAACTTATGAAAGCATGCTCAACATTAGTTGTCATTTGGGAATTTAAAATTTAAACAGCAATGAGCAATACCTCTACACACCTATAAGAATGGCTAAAATCCAAAAACGGGTTCTTTTTATAATTTCTACTCTTTGCACATTTCTATTTTTTCTTTTGTTAAAAGATAATTTGTGGGTGGTGCTATGGTGGCTCAGTGGCAGAATTCTTGCCTGCCATGCTGGAGACCCAGGTTCGATTCCCGGTGCCTGCCCATGCCAAAAAAAAGTAATTTTAAAATTCTTGTAAAGAAATTCCAATATCTGATTCATGTTGGTATTGGTGTCTATGGATTAAATTTTCCAAAATTATGGTTTTTCTGGTTTTTAGTGTGTTGCATCATTTAGATTTTATCGTGGACCTTTTTATTATGTTCAGAGACTCTTGATCCTGTTTAAATCTTCTGTCATGGCAGGTAGTTGCCCTGTTTTTGTTTGATGTATGTGTTCTGGCTTACTCTTCTGGGTTTCATTTCCAGTATAGAAACTTTTCAGTCCTTGGATCAGTATTCTGGTCTGCTTCATTTTCTGGTGTTGAGATTTCAGCTCAGTTCCTTCTGGTGGCATCTGGAGGGGTAGAATGCTTCCTTGAACTTCCTGATGTCCTTGGCCAAACTGTATGTAGAGTTTGGGGTTGAAGCTGCTGGGCCCGGGTCTCTTTATGCCACTGGATAAAGCACAGGTTGACGTAGGGCTCTCTGATGCTCCCTGTGGTGGATCAGACTGTCAGCTGGTGCTCTGGTCATTTGAGGCCTAAGATGGCTTAATGTGCCACTACAGAAAGTAGATCAAAATGTTGTCTTGGGCTATGAAGCAGGATCTGAGAAGGTCAGAACCTTCTCTACTCTGCAGCTGCCTATTAATTGGATCAACTACCTTCCCTCATTGTGGAGTGGGGACTTGGTTGGCCTGGGGACACCCACATATCCTCTTTTTAAAGGGCTTTGGTCCAGGCCTTTTTTCTTTTGGTGCACCTGCCTATAGGGATTTTGGAGCTGGGGCTGCCACAGCTCATGTCTTCACTGTTCTAACATTGCAGGTCAGGAGTTGAGTGTCTACCAAGTTGTGCAGCGAGGTTATGGCTCCCCACTCAGTCTGTGGTGGATTTCCCCTTCTCCACACATCCTTTGGCCAGAGTGTAGACTTTTGTTTCTCTGTTCCCCCGCTGCCATGCCTGTTTTTAGTTGCAGGCCTGCTGATACTCAGTCCAGAGGTAGATGGATAAAAAGAAAACCCACAGAACTTACCACATTATCATTCCTTAAGTCTTGAAGTTCCTAACCAGTCCATCATCTTCCATTCACCTTTTAGAGCCCTATTATTATTATCTGATGGGCAAATTTCCTGAGCGTTTAGTTATATTTAGAGAAGAGGAAGGGAAAAGTGAGTCTGTGCTGTCTTGTTCCAGAACCAGAAGCCCTTTTTGGTTTCATTTTAAAATTTTTAATCTTTGCTTTTTAAGAACAGGAATCAGTTGAATACTACCCAGCAGTATATTGTTTGATAATTGAAGGTTTAGACGTAAGAAGTATTTATATGTATCAATCAATCATATATATCTTTTTATATGTATATATGTGTATAAATATGTGTTTATCTGAGTGCTCTGGCTTACCAACTCTTAGCCTAAAGAAAGAATCTCATAATTTCTTTGGGTTACTTCATTATTTTAGCTGTGCATAGATTTATCTCAAGACTACTTATTGGTAAACTTATGAATATTCTATGCTTGAGGATTTTGAAACTGGAGGTAGTATGAACTAAATACATGCCTCAATTCTTTAATTTCACAAATGGAACTTTTTAAAGTAATTACATATTTTTAATTGTAGATCTTTGATTCTTAATTTAATGACCTGTGAGTCTTGCGAAAGCTGTTTCTAATTAAATTACTCCTGAATTTAAAAAAGCATGTTGGAGTTTAATAATATAATTTTTTTAATTGACAAGTATCTTCATATAATTTTCTTCTAGAGCAGGCCCATGAAGTTCATGAAAAAATTCTGGCAACTGATGTTGGTTCTAAAAATACACCTGACTTGAAAAATGTGTCAAGTGGAAAGCTAAATGTTCACCACAGGGAAGCTGATGGAGAATTTTACTTGTCTGTGGGCTCACCTTCTGTTATCTTGGATGCAAAAACATCTTTCTCACAAAGTGCTATGCCATCTATTACCCAAAAGAGAGGGTCTTACACTTGTGAAAAGTCAGTAAATATGCTGCCTTCAAGTATGGAAATGTCTCTTAAGACCAAGAAAAGGTAATCATATATTTAAACAAGGTTAATTCTGCTTTATATATCTAAAAGTGGGTTTTAGTCTTTTATGTAGTTTTATAGTAAGGATTAAAGAATATTAAGTTGCTATGAAAAGACCATTTTAAACATTCAGTATATATCATATTTAGTTCATATTTAGTCAGGCCTTACAGTGTATGTCAGAGAAGTTGTGGATAAAATTTTCTATAATCTATGGAAAAATGTGTTTTCTTTCTTATAATAAGCTTACTGAAACTTCTTAAGGCAAATGATTTATACTTCCTCTGTATATTTGTAATTGCAAAGGTAGGTTTGTCTCAGGTCAATTCTAGGGTTGCAAAGCATAAATTATAATCGGGATGAATGGTGGTAAAACCAGATTGAGTTTTTGAGGCTTTTCCTTTGGCCTTCAGGAAATGAAGATGATCTTCAAGAGACTTATGTTTGAGAACCTTGCTGCAATGAGTATAATTTTTTTCTAGAGCCTTGGAGCCAAGGAATTAAGTATATTCTAAGAGTTTACTATTCAAAGTGTTTTCTGTGGCTCAGGATTAAGAGCAATGGCATCCTCTAGGAGCTTTTTAGAAATGTAGAATTTCATCCCTACCCTGGATCTGCTGAATCAGAAACTGCAGTTTAATCAGATTTCCCAGGTGTTTTGAATTCACATTAAATGTTTCAGAACCAGTGCTCTAAGCTACACATTTCCTTGGAATATAATTTAACCATTCTTTTTTCCTATTTTTTTCTATGGATAGGAACGAAAGTTTTTTTTTTCTGGGCATTTTTCTTTGCGTATTTTGTGTAAGAGTTTATAAATCAGCATTTATAGAATTTACATAAAGCCCAGTGCAAAATTTTGTAAATGAATAGTATTGTCACTGTTAGGGGTTCAGGATGACCTAGAATTCAGCATATTTTTTGATAGCATTCAGCTTGCCCTCATTTTGCCTTTAGGTTAAACTTTGAAGATAAAGATATTTTGAAAAAAGTAGAAATAGTAGATAAAGAATCAGAAATTAAGGATAAAGTGTCAGAAGGACGACAAACAAGGAAATCATCAGAAACATCTCAGGAAAGAACACAAGATACAGAATGTGAATTTCAACCACAAGCTAAAAAGAGTTTTTCAACAATGTTTTTAGAAACTATAAAAAGAAAAGGTGAATCCAGGTGAGTTAAGAAATCATCCTTTGATTTCTTTAAAATTCTATGAGCAATGTCTAAGGATGTTCCTAATGCTATTTAATGTAGAAGTTAATCTTTTAACACAAATAATACAGATAAATTAGTGGTGAAATATTGCCTGGCCAGTAAGTAGAATGTAGTTTCTTGTAGATCACCCTGAAAGTCAGCTTTTAATAGATCCAAGATTAGGTGAGAAAGAAATATAAGTTTATTTGTCTCTCATTGCTTCTGCTTTTCAAAACTTTCTAGTTTGGTTATATGGCATGAAGGTATTATTTAGAGATATAATTATGTCACAGTGCCTATATTTCACTAATATAGGTTTTAAATATGTTTTTCTATTTCTCCTGATTGTGCCAATAAAAGGAGAGCCCTAAAACAAAATTAACATGTTCTTGCCTACCTCAGTCCCCAGTGTTCTACAATGCCCATACAACGATTCTCAACTATGGCTACACACTGGAGTTAACTAGACTCAGTGGCAGTTGGGTTGAGAAGCACTGGCTTTTAGCATATACGTCATATTTGTCAGTTGTATTTAGGGCCTTCACCCTCCCTGTTCCACTGTTTCTGCTGACTTGGTCATACGTGCTCACTTGTCTGCTCATTGCCCTTTTCCCTTCTCATTTGTCAAGTTCCACTTTCTTTTAAGGACTTTGCTAGGTTTCTGGGTTTTATCAAGCCCTACTTCAGTTTTTTAAATTGTTTCCTGCCTTTTATATTATTAGTTTAGCTATTTTAGATATGTTTTCCTTAGTAGATTAAGACATAATACCTCCTTTCCGGGAGTTTTTAATTTCTTTGGTATTTTCTTTGGTGTTAGTACTCGTGAATGTGTTAGCAAATTTATGTAAAAATGAATGATTGAAATCAGTCTTTTACTCAGTCCCTGTTCCTATAATTGATTTCTCAATTATACACATGTATTTCTTCTTTACTCTATGTATAGATGTTGTCCCCAAGTCAGAAACAAATACCTTACACTTATGAGTTAGTGCACATCCAAAAAGTAATTTTTTAACGTAGTTTCTGATAAACAAGTAAGTAAAATTAATTTTATGTCTTCTTGTTGCAGCCACATGTAACTACATAATATTCCCTGTTTTCTTGCTTCTTTTCTTTTGTATATAACAACAAGATTGTCTTTCTTACGTTCTTTATGGTCAAATCTTATCTGTTCTTTAAGATCCAGCTCAAATGCCACAAAGCCTTTCTTGACTTTTTTCACCTACCCTGAGATCATCTTTTTTTGTTTTGAACTCTGATAGTGTCAAAGATATTTCCTTAACCAGTTTAAATAACTGGTTAGGATAAACTGGTTAGGATAGGAGCAGATTTGGAGAGTACTTGTTGGTTTGAGTTTGGAAAGGCTTTGCTTTTAAATTTGTAACATCACTTATGTACAGAGACTAACAGGTATTACAGATAATATACAATAATGTAGATTACCTATTTATAACAATTTGGCTATTTTATGAATGTTGAAATATAAATATTTCTATTTCAACATTCATTCGTTGTGGCTTTCTTTTAGCTTATATTGACTTTGTTATTTTCATAATAAGGTTTTCTAATTATATAAACTTGTAAAATTCTACCTATTAGAAGACAGTGTATTTCATAGTATATGTGCTGTTTCACATTATAATATTTATCAAGTGTGGAGAGTGAGTTTTTATTTCATAGTATTTTTGTATGTCTTGATAAAAAGAAAAAAAAATCAGACTTACTAACCCAGTTCTTCCATTTTAGATTTGCATCTATTTATGGTAAAAATAACTAAGCATCCTGCTGAAGTGAAAGAGGCATATGCTAGTGTTACAGTTTGGATATGTTTATCCTAAGTTTTTCATTTTGTATATCTCACTTCAATATGTAATTTGCTTAAGGATTTTGCCATAAAAAATAGGAAGATGCAAAATGAGACTATCATCTTTTGAATAATTTCTTTCTTTCTCTAGAGAGCTTTTTTTCCAACCAATTGGAAGAGGTCCTTTTTTAATCCAATATACTAGTTTACTTTACCACCTTACTAAATGCATGGATCGCTTTATTTGTACTTAACATGTACATGCTTTTATTAATATTTGAGACTTACTGTTGATGTTAGATTATAAACTACAGGATTGTAGCTTAATTCTTTTTTAACTATGTTAACCTTTTACAACACTGGGTTTGGCAAAAGTGATGATAATATTCATGACTTAGGCTTTCTGTCTTTTAATAAAATAAATTTTGAGCTACGGATATGGAGGGAGAAGGTCAAAATGGGGAAATATTTGACCTCATTATAATAGATTATGTGCGATTGTACTCCTTGTAATAAGAATTATCTTATAAATTTTTTCCCTTTTCTGTGTTCATATTTCTTTTTGTCTTTATGTAACCTTTCTGATACAATCTATAAATTTCTGTACTTTGATTACATGTTACAATTTTAAAAATATTACAACATTAAAGCATCTATGAAAATGTGTGAAATATTTAAACTTAATTTTACATTTTGTAGTTTAGTGACAATAATTTTTATATTCCTTTCATTTAACAAATGTTTATTTGGTACTGCTATGCATGAAATCCTATGGGCTGTTAAAAGATCAGAAGAAATTATCCCTGATCTCTTATAATTCAGTAATATTCTCTGAAGATATTAGAACTGGAGGTTTTTCATAAATAATATTGGCCACTTTTGTTTGGGATGTAAGGAAATTCAGGCCGCAAGAGACTACTATACATGGCATATAATTTAATATAAACATGGTGTCATGCATTTTGGTCTGGGAGTCAGTATATTTGAGTTATAATTTTACATCTCTTTCGATATTTTAATATATGCAATTAAGAGCATCAAATTAGTTGATGCCTAGGCTTTCTTCCAGCTATAATATTCTATGATCCCGGTAGTATTATAAACTGGGTTTATTAGATAAACATACATTGAACGGAGGGAAAAGTTTTTAAGAGTAGGGGAAAATTGAGGAGACATTTGAACTGCCCTTTAAAATATATGTAGATTTTATATCCCGTGTAGATTATTTTATTTTCATTCACTAAGCAAATGTAAAAGCTTCATTTTTAAAGTTCTTATTGCTTATTGTGATATTTTGTTTTAGTTGTATTGTTAGGCATATAGCAACTACTCCATCTCATTCATCTTCTCCAAACGATGTGAAATTGTTAGAGGATGAATTTATAATTGATGAGTCGGATAGAAGTTTTGCGGGTCGATCTTGGATTATCATACCAAGGAAGGCTGGACAATGTACAAGATCCCCTGTTGAGAGCACTGTACTTCTTGAAGGAAAGAAGTTGAAAGATAAACATCAGAATGTAACATCTGAGAATTTAACAGATAACAAACATTCACATAAAGCTCAGTCAGTACAGAAATCTGAGCCCTCTGAACAAAAAAAAGTGGTTAGAAATTGTGTTTCAAGAGATGAGACGGAGAATAATTGTAGATCTGCAGAATATATGTCTGGAAACAAAAGGATGGTAAAACAAAAACGAAGAAGAAAATTTAGGGCTAATGCAGATGAAGAACAGCTTGATATGGAACAATCTAAAGATAAAAATATAAATATGTCACATATAGCCCAAGACACATT
This sequence comes from Myrmecophaga tridactyla, assembly GCA_004026745.1. Lineage (NCBI taxonomy): Eukaryota > Metazoa > Chordata > Mammalia > Pilosa > Myrmecophagidae > Myrmecophaga > Myrmecophaga tridactyla. The sequence goes on along the minus strand of PVIY010003847.1, from coordinate 77,003 downwards.
TCAAGGAAATTCAGACACAGATATGGAAGAATGCGAAGAAATGAGGAATGATCATGTTTCCAAAAAACAGATGTTACCTATGGGTATGTATTTATAGTAAATGTAACTATAAGCATCATTCTACCACTTCATCTTTTGTAATATACCTATTTAACTTTGGGAAGTAGACAAAGTAAACTTGAGTCTACAAAGAACCTCAAAAACGTACAGACTTCTACTGTCTCTTAATTTCTTATATAATTCACTTCCAACTTACTTGATTATTTTATTTTATTTTATTAATTTAATTTTATCTATCTATCTAAAATAAAAAATTTTTGGTTTATGGTCCAGGACTTGAATCTGGGTCTCCTGCTTGGAAGTCAAGCATTCTACCAGTGAGCCACCCTCCAACTTACTTGATTTTTGTACAGCTTCTAAGATGATAGCATATGTAGGAAAAATGAAAAGGAAAGCTAGTATCAAGTTGGTTATCAGAATGCAAATAAGACAGTCATAAATTCTAGAGATTTATTAAAATATAAATTAGGAAAAACAGGATAGTATGCAGTTAATTCTTATGGAGACAAAAATTCATACTCTGTATTAAACCATTTCCAATTATTAAATTACAGACATTATGTTGAGCACTGCAATTACAAAGATTACTAAGATAGTTTCTGCTGTTAAAAAGATCATTCTGGTCAGTTATTTGGACCAAGGGATAACTATACATACATGAAATGGATGATAATGGAAGCACAGTGAAGAATCATCTAAAAGATGTGCCAATAAACCTTTATGTTTTGTGTGACCATATATTTATCGTCCAAATGGGGATACTTTTGGGAGAGTGGGAGGATGTCAAGGCAATAGGCATAAACTGGGATTGTCCAAGGTAAACCTAGTAGCGGCCCTGCTTATGTCATCATTGAAGGATGTTTGGGGTTTGTAATGATGATACTAAATCATGAAGAAAAGGCAAATTTATGTTCTTGGTACAGCTTTTTTAATAATATAAAAATTATTCTTACAGAAAAAAATAGCTAATCAGAAAATTCCCAGAATTGTATATGTGCCTGGAAGTTCTAGATAACCAATATTTTACTACAATATGCTGAATGGAGGGACAAAAGAGTTTCACTAAAGCAAAATATTTGTTAGTTTTTAAAAAAATGAAATGCAGTTTATTATAGATTAAAAAAAAATTCTGCTTAAAATAGAGGGACAAAACCACTGGAAAGCTTTCTGCTATGGTGGACCTGATTTGTAAAGTCTTCCATGTCCCATATGCTTTTTATTGTAATTGTTCTTTATTATTTTTGTTTCTTTTAGTTTCTAATCAGCAATTGGCCATTTAAGAAAACACAACATAAAGAATCTGAGTAAACTAGAGGGATAGTTACAGGAAGGTTCTTTTCTTACTGTTGTCTTAAGTGAATGTGAATTCACAAAATTTGAAGGTACAAAATTTTGATTTATCCTTAATTTCTTAGGAAAAAGCATTATATGAAGAATGCTTGAAGGATACTCTGTACAGTTTTAAATCTTAAACATTTGTTGAGTTCTACTATATTTTACACATTAATTTTCATGTATATTAAATTCATCTGAATCTAAATTGATTGTGAATATAATGTTCAAATTAATTTCCATACCACTTGTATTGTATTGGTTTTCTATTCTACCATGGCTAATTACCACAAATTTCATAGCTTAAAACAATATACATTTATTACGTACAGTTCTATAGATCAGAAGTCTGATATGAGTCTCAGTAGGCTAAAATCAAGGTGCTGGCAGGGTTGTATTCCTTTCTAGTGGTTCTAGGAGAGAATCTGTTTCCTTGACTTTCCCAGCTTTTAGGGCCACTCATTTTCTTTGACTTATGCCCTCTTCCTTCCATCAGCAATTCCAATCTTCTCATATTTAGAATTTCTCCTGTCTCTTCTTTGTCCCATTCTTTATGATAATAACTTTTAAGGATTTTTGTGATTAGATTGAGCTAACCCAGATAATTCGAATAATTTCCCCCTTTAGTTATATCTGCAAATCTATTGCCATTTAAGATAACATCTTCATAGGTTCTGGGGATTAGGGCATACACATATGTTGGGGGGCCATTCTGTCTACCATACCTGTTTTCAAAGACTAATAGTATGAAGATACTTAATTCCAAAGACATTTTAGTCTAAAGATAATTTTTCTTTAATTCAAAAGGCACTTGAGAAATTTGTAATGCCTAAACAGATGACTAGGGTGGAGCCACTCGGTTTTTCCACTTTTGATGTCTCACATGGGCTTCTCAAATGTGCTAAAAACTAAATTCCCCTATAATTTGCTCCTCATCTTATTTTCCTTATCTTCATAAATCAGCTGTAATATGATTAGTAGTTCAAGAAGGAAACCTGAGTCATCTTTAATTTCTCTTTCCTTTATCAACCCACATAAAAAAAAGCTTCCTAAGTAGCTTTCAAATCTGTTAATTTTCTCCATCCTTCCTGACACCCTATCCCCTTAGCCATATGTTTAAGTATGGTTTATGCATATAACTCTCTGACATCTTTTTAGAATTCATGTCCTGGGTTGCTCTATAATGGATTTTTCAGCTTCATGAACAGACTGCTTTCCCTCTCACCTATGGATGTTTTAACCTGCTGTTCTCTGTACTCAAAACATTTTTCCTAACTGTCCCCTGTCCCCTGTAAGCTCTGGTCTCAGTTTAAATATCACTTTCCTTGATTATCTCTCCTTGTCACCCTCACCCCCCTTGTTCTTAATATGTGCTCCACTAGCATCCAGTAATTCCATTTTTATTTTATCAAACTTATAATTACTTGCTGATTTTCTGTCTACTCCTCTAGAGTCTAGATCAAAGCTCCATGAGAGCAGGGACCTTATCTGTCTTATCCCTAAAACAATTCCCCAAAGTTTAACCTAGCAGTTATCATCTGTGTAGATCATTGGAATACATCATCATCAATTATAGTAATAGTGCTACCCTGCCCATGAATCAACTTAGAAAAAGCTAATGTGCACGGTCATTTAGGGGGAAGAATGTTAGGTAACACTATTTCTGTTTTCATTGCCTGATGAAATACTGGCTTCATTTAGAATTCATTACTTCACTGTATTGAGTGCCCATTTTGCCATACATGATGTTATATATTATAGATAGCAAAGAAAACTAAGATTCATCAGTTTGCATTCAAGCCTAATGAAGCATTAGTTTATTTTTGCTATAATTTGTTCCTTCTCCCTATTTCATTGTTTGACTTCCTTTTGTGTCTTCTTTATTATTTTTCCTTTTATCACTTAATAAATTTTAGTGACTTCTCCCCACATCCTCTAAGGTTGATAGTTTGCCCTTTGTTCCTCTTTACATTCACACTTTGGAAAAACTATTCCTTTTCTTTATACATCCTCTGTATGAGTTATTTCTCCAAATTTACCTTCTTAGTGAAAGCTCTCATCCTGTATTTCCAACCTCCACGATTACAACCCCTGTCATGTTTTCCTTTCTTGAACTTTTTTTTTGTTCTTTAAATTTAATACTTAGTTATGTGATTATATATAATGCCTGTGCTGTAGGAATTACATATCCCTCCCTGTACAGTTTATTTACTTTATGAATGTTTCCTACTTGATAGGATTTTGATGTCTTCATTTGACCTGAAGATTATACTTTTGGCTCAGGTGCTTAGTAAGTGCTTGTTTCTTGATTCATTTGATCAATAGTCATTTAGTCTATTAACATCTGCTGTTTTAAACCCATTTCTAAGAAAAAGAAATTCTCTGTTGTTAAACCCATTTTCATGGTCTTGTTCCTTCTCAGCTGCAATATTTGTATTATTATAATAGCTTATATACAAATAAAACCCTGTTTTCCTCTTCTTCCTCGTTCTCAGTCACAAATGCAGAAGTAAAATTTATATGTCCCTTCTTTCAGAGTTTTTTTCTTGTCCATCTTCATAGTAAAATGAAATTACTGTTGATTCTAAACTCTTTAGTTTATTTATTGCTTGCTGTATCCATGTTTTCTTCTACTTCTATTTTCTCTTTATTGATTTCTCTTCACAGAAACCATCTTTTCTCCATATAGAAAATATCTTATTGAAAATTTACTTTAAAGCTTCTAAAATTAGATTAAGGAAAATCACTGGTCATTTCAAAACAGTAACAGTAATTACCTATTTTTACCTGGGACATTGGTAAGTAAGATGGAGCCATATATTTTATTTTTCCTGTCTAGAGGGTGCTTATTTTTGCCTTAGAAGTAATTGCCAAGCAGTGTGAAAAGTTGCATTTTAATGACAGAAAATTAGAGGTCTTATTGAGAATATATGCTTTTAAAAAAAATAGAGATGAAATAGGGTAGGCCACGGTGGCTCAGGAGGCAGAGTTCTCGCCTGCCATGCCGGAGACCTGGGTTTGATTCCCAGTGCCTGCCCATGCAAAAAACAAACAAACAAACAAACAAAAATAGAGAAGAAATAAAGCCCACAGTATAAATTTAAGTTCCTGCATTTGGTAATGTTTTTTGATTTTTATTTTTAAAATCTGTTGTGGTCTTCTGAAATTTCCTTAGTTCAGTAGATTATGAATTATTTTTATGGTCTTTATTGTATTTTAGAAAAGAAGAAAAGTGTTTCTCAGAAAAAACGTCAGAAAAAAGATAAGAAAGAATCCAAAAACAAGCGTTTTTCAGATGGGCCCAAGAAGAAACTTGTACTTGATGAAACGACTTTGACTGTTACTCGAAGTCGAAGAATTTCCAGGCGTCCATCTGATTGGTGGGTGGTAAAATCAGAGCATAGTAAGTATTTATTTTTGTTTAAATTGTGTTCATTGGGAGTTCATAAGAAACCATCATATAAAATGGTACTTTTATGTTTGATTTATACTTCTGTTCTCCAGAAGGACAATAGAAATATTAAATCAGTTAATTAAAAAGTTATTAATTGAGGCTCTACCATATACAATATTCTAGGTATGGGGATACCACTATGGAAAAACAAAAGCCAAAAACAGAGTCCCTGCTCTAAAGTATCTTGCATTCTATTGGGGAAAGATAAACTATGTAGCTCTAGAATGTCATGCAGTGATGGGTGATAAAGGAGGCAGTGGTAGGTGGTGTAGAAAAATAAAGTAGCTAAATGCATAGAGAGATAAATAAGGAGATAGCAGGAGGTGGTGGTGGATAGGAGGATAGAGCAGGATATTGATTTTATAAAAGGTAATTGCAGGAGGCCATTACTTTAAGAGCACATATATTAATACAGTGAGGGAGGGAGCAGCACAAAAAATCCGGAATAGGTCATTTTAGACCAAGGGAACAGTATTTACAAATCTCCTGATGGAGTATGTTTGGCACATTTGAGAAGGAATGCTTGTATTCAGGAACAGAGTAAGGTGATCAAGTCAGAGGCAGGCTATAATTAAAAGTTTGGATGAAGTGCATTGGAAAGTGTGTTGGAAGGTTTTAGGAAGTTAAAAAATTTACTCACCGTTTAAAAGAATTATTTTTATTGTTTATATAGACAAGAATCTGGGCTGGACAGGAATGGAAGATGGAGACTAGTTTAGGAGACTGTTGGAGGGAAGAGATACCAGTGGCATGGACCAGGTAACCTTGAGAGCAGTGAGAAGTAGTTAGATTTAGGATATTACTGGTGGATTGGGGTGCGAGAGAGGGAGAAGTCTAGAATGACTTAAAGGCTTTTTTGCTTGTGCAAATAGAAGAATGGGGTTACCATTTAGAGATGAGGAAAGCTATGGGAGAAGCAGAGTTAGGAAGGATATCAAGATGTCAGGTTTTGATGTTAATTTTGAGGTATCTTAGATATCGAAGTGAATATATTGAGGTAGCCTCATAAATGAGGCTAAAGTTCAGGAAAGAGATATGGGAGGACATCATTAAGAGGTTTTCAATAGGTAGAGCACATTTAAAACTTTGGGATTACTTGAAGTCACCTAGTAATAGCTGGATAGGGAAAACCAAGGATAGGACTCTGGGGAACTCCACTGATAGAAGGGAGAGGAAGGTTCATCAAAAAAGACTGAGAGGAAATATCCAATTAGGTTGAAGGAAAATGCAAAGACTTTAGAACTATGGAAGTACAATAATGAAAATGTGTTAAGGTGGAATGATAAACTGTGTTAAATACTATCGATGGCCTGAACTGAACTGGGTGAGAACTAAGACTTGAAAGCACCGTTTTGGCAACATGGAGGTTGTTATTTTTATTAGTTGCCTTGGTATAAATAGTTACAGTTGAATGGTGAAATCAGAAGCCAGAGTGGAATGAATTCAAGAGAGAATGGAAAGTGAGGAAGGAGGAGACGATAAAAGACACGGTGGGGAAGTGAATGTGGGGTTAAGGAAGGTCTTTTTTCTGTAGAAAGGTGGGTGATAAATACAGGATCACAGACCTTGAGCAGGGAAGATTTAGGGTGTGTGATCGTGCTCTAGTACACGGCACAAGGGTTAGTCTTAGAAATGAGGACAGTTCATCATGTAAAAGGCAGAGTATATGGGGACAGATGGAAAAGGTTGGTATATTTGATAATGGGAAGATGACACTTTTCTGACTATTTTCTCAGTGAAATAATGTCATCAGCTGAAAATGAAGTGGGAAAGGCTATATAAAAATTTTGAAGAGAAGTAAGAGTTGTGGAAATAATGGAATGACTGTGAATTAACTAGGAAATCTAATATTGTTGGAGTACTGAGCTCTTGAAGCCTGTGGTCATAGAATTAGTGTGAGATCAGTCTGCATGTTAGCATGTTTTTCTGAAGATATTTTTAAATCTTATACAGATGCAGAATTGGATTAAACCAAAGAATGAACTTGTTTCAGGAGATTTTGATAGAGGAGAAAGGGGCAAGAGAGTTGAAATTTGCAAATGATTATCATTATAATGATAATCATGGAATTTAAGCTGGAAAGGAAGGAAGTGGAGGAGTGGTTTATATTGAAAGTGGATAGGATGAATGAACAGTCCAAAGAGTAAAAGTGTTGTTGTAGAGGAGAACATGATGATAAGTATATTGATGTTAAGTGTATTGAGGGTCAGTTAGTGGGATGCTTCTAACTGAAATTTTGGAAGTAGTGGAATAATTGATTGCAGGTACAACTGTGGGAGTCAAAGATTATGATGAATGAAGGGGCAGAGATTATTAGAAGTTTGAATATTCAAATGATAATGGCATATCGTGGTAGGGACAAGTGTTAAAATTTTCAGTGACAGTGACACATTGACATGGAGCATTAGAAAGGACAAATTCCACTTGATTGGAACTTTGGAGGATGATAGATACTGGGAAAGGACCTCACAAATATTGAGTTGAAGAAAAAGAAAAGAAAAACACCCCGAGAAGTGGGAGATTAGTACTGGACCCACCTCTCCACTACGCTTTGTCCTACACAGCTTATGAGTCATACATAAGGCAGCAGAGGCACAGCCTGGGCATCTCCTGCTGTGGATGCAGACCATACAGCCACTCATAGTGAGTTTACACCCCATGCATGTGCAGGCACAGGAACCTCAGTCCATAGAGAATTGGGGCAGAACACAAGTGGCTGTCATATGCATTCAGAAAGGTCCCCCCAAAATAAAAGCCCATGGTAGAACTGTTGGCAAGAGTGTACACACTCAGCCCTGTGAAAAATTAGATGATTCTTGATTGACCCAATCTGGCTTCCTGGGATGGGGTACCCTAATGGAGAAGTAATGAGAGGCAGAAAAGACTCATGGAAAAAAAGGTGAGGTGGGAGATTGAACCTGGTGTAAGGCAGGCAGGACAGGTCCCAGACCCAGAAAGTATAAGAAAATGGAGGCACTGAGTGAAGAAGTAAAGGTAAACAAATCATAGGAGCTGGAGAGAATATTGTACACAAAAACAGAACAGATGAGAATTCGTGGAGAAGGAACAGAGGAAAGGACACTTTCTCTGGAGTTAAAGCAATGTCACATAAAAGGACAGTCTTGAAAGTTGTGCTGATATCCAGGGCAAAAATCAGGTGCAGAAGACCTGAGAAAATCTGAACAATTAAATACAGACTACTCCAGTGTAGGTTGGATCAAGTGTAAAGAAGAACCTTACAACATAGTCCGTCTACAGTAAAACTGTATAGACAAGAGGAGAAACTGGCTTTTGGAGTTAGCACATCAAAATAATCAGATGCCTAGACATCAGCAAAAAATTGCAAGCCATACCAGGAAACAGGAAGATATGGCTCAGTCAGTGGAACAAATGAAAACTTCAGAAGAGACACTCACCTTGGAACAACTAATCAAAAAATTCAAACAAATCTTCTAAATCAATTCAAGGAGATGAAGGAAAATATGGATAGAAATAAACTAATGGTAGTATAGAGTTAAAGGATGTAAAGAATACTGTGTGAACAAAAAGAATTAGAAAGTTTAAAAAGCATAAATTATAGGAAAAAAATACAATAATGGAGATAAAATACACTACAGGCATACAGCAACAGATTTGAACAGTCAAAGAGTGTGCAAACTAGAAGACAGGACTATCAAAATCATACAGTTTCAGAACAGGTAGAGCAAAGAATAGAAAAAACTGTAGTGTCTGAGGAACTTGAGGGACAGCATGAAGCATACCAAGATATGCATCATGGGAATCCCAGCAGAAGAAAAGAAGTGAAAATGGGCAGAAAGAATGTTTGAGGAAATAATGGCCCCCAGTTTCTGAACTCTTATGAAAGACATAAATATACATGTTCAAGAAGTACAGCATACTCCAAACAGAATAAATGCTGATAGACCTCTTCCAGGATTAACCAGAATGTCAAATGCTAAAGATAGGGAAGAATTCTGAAAGCAGTAAGAGAAAAGAAATTCATTCTTATTGAGGAAAAGGGATCCTCAATAAGACTAAGTATTGATTTTTTCATCAGAAAACAAGGTGGTGAGAAGGCAGTGGTATGATATATATAAGGTACTGATAGAGAATACCTTCCAGCCAAAAATTCTTTATCCAGCAGAACTGTCTTTCAAAAATAAGGGAGAGTTTAAAACATTCTCAGATAAAACTGAGAGAGTTCATCACCAAAAGACTTGCTTGACAAGAATCCCCAAAGGGAGTCCTGGTTAAAAAAGAAGAGAGAATGGCTTTGAGTAGTGTGAAGAAACAAAGATCTTCAGTAAATGTAATTGAATGGGTAAAGGTAAAACCAGTAGTAGTGTATCCTTACTATGTAACTCTAACCTTTACTTCCTATAGGAGTTAAAATATAGTAGAATAAGAAATAGTCACATTACCTGATAATGTACATGCAAAATGAAGAGGTAAGTGGGATAAAAAAACATAAGCAGGGGAAATGAAGGGATCGGGGAACAGAGAATGTGTGTTTTGAACGGAGGTTAATATCTTTTCAAATTAGTTGGTTATAGGTGTAGATTATATCATACAACTCTAGAATAACCACAAAGAAAGTATTTTTAAAATATATGGAAATAGAAATGAGAAAGTGATCAATCAGATACACCACAAAACATCAACTGTATAGATAAATAGGCTATGATAAAGAAAAAGAGAGAAAAACAATATGGCAAAGGAAAAAATGGCTGATACAAGTTCTGTTTTACAGTAATAATACTACATCCTTTTTTTTTTTATTAAAAACACTTAGAAAACTAGTAATACAAAAACTTCCTCAGCATAAGCACATATATGAAAAACCCACTGCTAACATCATACACAGTGGTGAAAGACTGGAAGCTTTTCCTTTAATGTCTGGAAAAAGACAAGGATGCCCTCTGTCACCACTGTTATTCAACATTATACTGTAAGTTCTATCCAGAGTAGTTAGGCAAGAAAAAGAAATAAAAGGCATCCAAATTGGGAAGGGAAAAGTAAATCTCTCTTTGCAGATGACATGATCCCATATACAGAAAATATGTAACAATCCATAGCAGACCTTTTAGAACTAATAAACAAAAATAGCAAAGTGGTGGGGTACAAGATAAACATGCAAAAATAAGTAATGTTTCTGTTTATTATTGAGTGATTTGAAGAGGAAATAAAGAGTAAAATTCCATTTTTTTAAGTAAAATTAGTAAATTTAGCATCTAAAAGAATCAGTTGTTTTGGAATAAATTTAACCAAGGATGTAAAGGACTTTATGTGGAAAACTATAGAACTTTGCTAAACGAAATGAAAACAGACCTAAATAAATGGAAGGATATTTTGTGCTTATGGATTAAAGACTTTTGTTAAGATGTCAGTTCTAGCAAAAAGAGTACACCCTTTCTCTGTGCATTGCCTGGCCATGTTGAAGCCAAGGCAGAGCAAGTCAAGGTGGAGGTGGACTTGAAAATGGTGGTGGCTTGACCTTTGGGGCTCCCACCATGGAAGAAACTCTGTAAGAATGGGTGGTGGCTGCAGTCAGCTTACTTGTGGAGTACACTGGTGATACATTTTGAAGTGTTGATGCTGGAGTCCGTCTTTTGGGCCAGTCTGCCTCCGACCTCCTTCTTGTATCCACCCACCAGTCCAGGTATGATCCTCTTCCAGCTCTTCGAGGTGAAAAAAGTCCTTCTGGACATGAAAGTGCTGCTACTGTATGTAAAAATGGCAGAACCACTGGGGGATATTGAACTCACTATCTTTCACTGTCTGTGGCATAGAAAGTGGGTGGAGTTCATCCTCCAGGTTATAGTAGACAGATGTCGTGACGCCAGCTTTCAGGTCACTGAGGTCCTGGCATTCAAGCAAGTCCTGAATGTGCTGGAAGTGCACCTGGAGATGGGAGAAAACTGAACGTGGTGATTGAATTTTTTTTTCCTTTTTTCATCCACCAAGAAGCCATGACTTCATTGATAATAGAAACACTACAGATTTCAAACCAAGCTGCAGGTTACTCTTTTGAAACACCAAAAAACAGTCCTCATTTTCAGATGGTTACATTGTTAATTCCACAATAGCATTTACAATATCATTACTGTTGTTCTTCAGGGCTCACACTGTCTTTGCTCTCTACACATTTGCTTGTGACATGACCAATTCTATGTACTTAATTTCCACACCTGTTTCATCAACCTCTTCCTCTTAACTCTCCTCTGATACGGTTGGAGTCTGTGTGTTTTCTTGAATGTTCAAGACAGTGTCACCTTATACTTTGAATTTCTCAGCTCTTCTGGTTATGCTTGTAGAGATAAATCCTCGATCTTGGCTTCCTCCCAAATTATGTAGGTATCTGAAGGTGGGCTCTTGTAGACATCTGGCTGTGTGATAACAATAATATTTTTAGATTTCTGGATAGTGATTCTAGTAACTCCTGTACCTGTCGAAGACCCACTTTGAATATAACCTTCTGTTCCTTCTTTTCACTCGACTCTGTTTTGTTTTACTGACTGATTTCTTCATCAATTTCTTCTGCTGTTGCCAGTTGAGCCTGTTGTGTGGTTGCTTGTGTGGAATTCCGTTCCTCCAGCTCTGGTATTGATGTGTCACTTTCAGATTCTGTTCCAGACCCGGTCTTAGCCTGGGGCTGTGGCAGTTCCTGCCCTGTAGCAGGGATGGTTTCTCTGGCTTCACTGGGCGTTTTGTGCGATGAACATGGAACCAAGATGGCAGCAGAAAGAGAGGGAGTACCCTTAAGTTTTAACAGTTCTGTTAGAACAATTAAGAGGAGAACTCTTGGCCAAAAAAGCCAGGCAAAAAGACAGAAAATCGGCTCTGGGACATGTTTATGTGTTTCTAGCTGTAGGTGCCTGGTTAACCCGGGCTCTGACCTGCTTCTCAGCCAGGACAGAGGCACAGGCTCAATAGCTCTACACCAGGAAAACCGGGATCACTGCAGAGAGGAACCAATAGCCCAAGTGTAGTGGGCTGAGGGAAAGAAGCAGTATTCATTGGGGGAATCTGGGCCACAGTGTCTTCACTGGGGTGGGAAACTTACTTCCTTGATCTCCCCACCTCCCATAGAATCCTGGACCCAGGGCCCCATAGGGACTCCCTGGTCACAGAGCTGATGCCAGCTTTTTGTAGCAGCCTTTTTATGAGAACCTGGTGAGGAGTGGAATGAGTATTGTCAGGACTGCCTTTCTTTCTGGTGTGTGCGTCCTTAGGAGTCTAATGTTTTCTTATTTGGGGCTCTGAGCTAGGGGCACCTGGGACAAGGCAGAGCCACCCTGCGTGGTTCCTGGGTAGGGTCGGGATTAAAAGCTACTGGGTGGGGCCACGGTGGCTCAGCGGCAAGAACGCTTGCCTGCCATGCCAGAGGACCCGGGTTCGTTTCCCGGTGCCTGCCCATGTAAAAATAAATAAATAAATAGATAGATAGATAGATAGATGATAGATGATAGATAGATAGATAGATAGATAAGATAGATAAGATAGATAGATAGATTAGATAGATAAAATAAAGAAGCTACTGGGTGAGAGGCCCAGCCATTGACTCTCATGAATCTTGGGGTCACACTGGGGTTGTAACTGACCCTATCCAGTTGCGATTTTCTGGAAGACCCACGTTGGCACCCAGCAGCAAGCCCTAGGTGCCTCAGATAACTCTGGACCCTCTGGCTCGGCATGCCTGGAATTTCACTACTTTGCCTCTGAGGCCTGGGGTGAGGGTGATCTTGGTTCTCCGCTCCTGGTCTTGACGATACCCAGCAGTCTGAACGTTGACGTGGAGAGGAGGCTGTGGTGTGTGATAATGTAGGTACTTGTGGATGCAGTTCTTACCTGCTTAAAATGAGATTGCTGCTAGTGGGTAATATCTGGAATTGTGGGGCTGAGAGTGGATTTTTTGGTTCTTGTGTGCTCACAGTAGTCGCTCTAGGCCAAACTCAGGTTGGAGGCACATAAACAAATTACATTGTGGGAGATAAAATTAAGACTGATACCTGTAAGCATGGAGGAGTGAAAGGTTTTGCTGAGTAATGCAGGAATATCTCCTGAGTTGCCGGAAGCTTCGTGGATTCCCTGGTAAGTGAAGCCCTTGGGTCTGCCCTTTTCTGGATGAGGGAAAACAGCTCCTTCTTTGGAATGTGTGGTCGTAGCAACCAAGAAACTTGGAATCCCAGCCTCCGAGGTTGTTCCTAGAGGAAGAGGGAAGAGTCAGCCGCATCCTGGAGTCACGCCTCTCCATCCCCAAACTCGCGGGACTCTGGTGTGCAAGAAAAGGACCGAAGCATGTGGGAGCCATTTGTAAGCTCAGAAACAGCTGGCCCCACCTGTTCTGAAGGGGAGGAGTTTCTGACTGTCTGGGAAGGCTGCAGAGAAGGTAACCAGCTAGATCAAGCGCCTGCAGAGTGGCCTAGCCCTTGCTTGTCTGGAGTATGGTCTCAGGAAACTCAAGATGGGGAAGCCCCTGGAATGAAATTACATCCCATGTGGGTGAAAGTTCCTGAAGACTTGAAAGATCCTGAGGTGTTCCAGGTCCAGATGTGGCTGCTGGACGTCATGTTTGGCCAAGATGGATCTTGAATCTCGTACATTGAGAAAGTAAGCCAGGCCATAGTTGAGGTGAAAGTTCTGGAATTCTCAGACTTCACTGAGGTTGTGGTTTGTGGCGACTACTTTGTACAATCTCTGGACCAAGTGGATGCTCCAGTCCTTGGCCGAATGACATTGCCAGCTACAGGAGCGAGGAATGTTCAGACTTGAGGAAGTAATGAATGTCCTGGAACTAGGCTGATGGATGCAGTGAAGCTAACTTCCAGCTAGTGGGACTGATATTAGAATGTAGAGTTAGGCTGTGAAGTGGATCTGGCCCAATTTAAAATCTGTTCCAGTCTTACAAATTAGGGGAAAACAACCTGTTTTTGGCTTCTGCCTTTGCCTTTATGTCTCCTGATATATTTGTTTCCAAGGTTGCTACTTGAAAGAATAAAATTTTAGATAAGTTAAAAAAAAAGTCAGTTTTACCCAAAGTGATTTACAGATTCAGTCTCAGCATCCTTTGCAGAAATGCAAAAGCCAATCATCAGAAATTTATTTGGAAAGGTAAGGTGCCCCAAATAACCAAAACTATCTTGAAAAAGAAGAATGAAGTTGGAGGATTTGCACTTCCTGATTTTGAGTTATTACAAAGCTACAGTGCGCAAAATAGCTCAGTCCTGGCACAAGGATAATTATAATAGATCAAGGTAATTGAATTAAAAGTTCAGAAATAGGCCCTCACTTCTATGGCCAATTGCTTTTTGGCAAGGCTGCCAAGACCATTCAATTGTAAAAGAATAGTCTCTTCAACAAATGGTGCTGGGAGAAGTGAATATTCCTGTGCAAAAGAATGAAGACAGACTCCTGCCTTATACCATATAGAAAAATGAATTCAAAATGGGACAGAAAGCTAAATATAAGAACCAGGACTATAAAACTCTTGGAAGAAAATATTAGATTTTGCACCCACAGCACGCACAACCAAATAAAAAGTAGATAATGGGACTACATCAAAATTAAAAACTTTCATGCATCGAAGGACTTTATGTTGAAAATAAAACAATAACCTACACAATGGGAGAAAATATGTGGAAACCACATATCTGAGATATGTCTTAATATACAGAATATATAAAAAATCCTACAATTCAGCAATAAAAAGCCAAAAAACTCCAATTTAAAAATGGACAAAAGATTTGAATAGACATTTCTCCAAAGAGGATATGTGGGTGGCCAAAAAGCACATGAGAAACTGCTCAACATCATTAGTTATTAGGGGAATGCAAATCAAGACCACAATGAGATAGTATTACACATGTACTAGAATGGCTACTATTTAAAAAACAGAAAATTGCGTGTGTTGGAGAGGATGTGGAGAAATAGAAACACTTAGTCATTGCTGGTAAGAATCTGAAGTGGTGCATCCACTATGGACGATAGTTTGTCAGTTCCTCAGAAAGTTTATGTACAGAATTATGATATGACCTGGCAATCTTCCTACTAGGTATATATCCCAAAGAATTGAAAGCAGGAACTTGAGCAGATATTTGCGCGTTGATGTTCATAGTGTCATTATTCACATTTACCAAAAGATGGGAACAACCCAAGCATCCATCAAACAATGAATTAATACATAAATGTGATAAAAACATACAGTGGAATATTATACAGCCATAAAAGGTAAGAAATTCTGATACATATGAAAACATGGATGAACCTTTCAGATATTCTGTTGAATGAAAGAAGCTAGACACCAAAGGACAAATATTGTATGGTTTCACTTAGATGAAATAATTAGAATAAGCAAACTCAGAGTCAGAATCTGGAGTATAGGTTACCAATGTCTAGGTTGGTGTTAGGGAATGGGGAGTTAATGCTTGAGTTACACAGAATTTCTTTTGGGTGGATTGTTTAAATTTTGGTAATGTATGGTGGCGATGGTAGCACAGTATTATGAATGTAATGAACAACACTGAATTATGTATGTCAGTATGGTTAAAAGGGAAATTTTAGATTGTATATATGTTACTAGGATAAAAGAGAAAATACAGCATAGGATGTACAGCACTTCTTTTATTTGCTTTGGGGTAGTTTGCTGTTTTTTCTCTTAATTCTCCAGGTGAGCAGTTAAATCATCAAGTTTCGCTCATTCTGGTTTTTTAATATAGGCATTTAGGGCAATAAACTTCCTTCTCAGCACTGCTTTTGCCCCATCCCATACCTTTCTTTTTACAGTTCCACAATTTTTAAAAATTTATTTATGAAATATAACCACATGCAAACACATTCTTACCATGTGATCATTCCATTCTTGTTATATAATCAATAACTCACAATATCATCACAAAGTTGTATATTCATCATCATGATAATTTCTTAGAACATTTGCATCAATTCAGAAAAAAAAATAAAAGGAAAACAGAAAAAAATTCATACATACCATATCCCTTCCCTCCCTTTCATTGAACACTGGCATTTCAGTCTACTAAATTTATTTTAACATTTGTTCCTCCTATTATTTATTTTTAATCCATATGTTTTACTCGTCTGTCAATAAGTTAGACAAAAGGAGCATCAGACACAAGGTTTTCACAACCACACAATCACATTGTGAAAGCTATATCATTATACAGTCCTTCAAGAAACATGGCTACTGGAACACAACTCTACATTTTCAGGCAGTTCCCTCCAGCCTCTCCATTACACCTTAACTGAACAGGTGATATCTGTTTAATGCATATAACCTCCAGGATAACCTCTCAACTCTGTTTGGAATCTCTCAGCCATTGGCACTTTATTTTGTCTCATTTCACGCATCCCATACTTTTTGATATATTGTATTCTTGTTATCATTTGTCTCCAGGTATTTACTGATTTGTCTAGCAATTTCTTCCTTGACCCACTGATTATTTAATGTTATGTTGTTTAATCTCCATATATATTTAAAAGCTCTGGTTCTTTGGTGATTATTAATTTCCATCTTTATTCTGTTGTGATCAGAGAAAGTGCTTTGAATAATTTCAATCTTGTTAAATTTATAGAGACTCAGTTTATGTCCCAGTATATGAACTATCCTAGAGACATTACATATGCACTAGAGAAGAATGTGTTATGTGGTGTTTTTTTGGGGGGATGTAATGATCTATATATGTCTATTAGATCTAATTCATTTATCTTATTGTTTAGGTTCTCTATTTCATTGTTGATCCTCTATGTGGTTGTTCTGTGTATAGTGGAGGGTGATGTATTGAAGTCTTCCACTATTACTGTTGATATATCTATAGCTCCTTTTAGTTTTTCCAATATGTGCTTCATGTACTTTGGAGCTCCTTGATTGGGAGCATACAACGCTTATCGTTATTATTTCTTCCTGGTGAGTTGTCTCTTTTATTAACTTGTAGTACCCTTCTTTGTCTCTTATGACATCTTTACATTTAAAGTCTATTTTGTCTGATGTTAGTTTAGCTACTCCTGCTTTCTTTTGGTTACAGCTTACATAGAAGATCTTTTTCCATCCTTTCACTTCCAGTCCAACTGTTTCCTTGAGTCTAAGATGTGTCTGTTATAAATAGCATATAGATGGATTGCTTTTTGATCCATTCTGTCAGTATGTATCTTGCAGTTAGTGAGTTTAGTCCATTGACATTCAAAGTAATTACAGTAATAGCAGTTCTTGATTCTACTATCTTGTCCTTTAGTTTTTATTTATCAGATCTGTATATTGTTTACCTTCTCTCTCTTTTCCTTTAAATTACCTTTACTCATATTCTTCAATTCTGTGCCCTCCTCCAGACCTCCCTCTCCTGTCTTTTTTATCAGCTGAAAGGCTTCTTCTAGTATTTCTTTTAGGACTGCTCTCCTATTGACTAGCTCTCTCCATCTTTCTTTATTTTTGAAGATTTTAATCTCTCCCTCAATTTTGAAGGATAACTTGGCTGGATAAAGAATTCTTGATATGATTAATATGTGTCTTGGAGTGGGCTTGTTCAGATTTATTCTGTTTGGAGTTTGCTGGGATCCTTGATGTGTATATTCTGTTTTTTATAAGGTTTGAGAATTTTTTTCCGATTATATCATCAACTAATTTTCCCAACCCTTTACTCTTCTCTTCTCCTTCTGGGACACCGATAATTCTTATGTTTTTGTTCCTCTTGTTGTCCATCATTTACCTAAGATACAGTTGCATTTTTCCCACCTTTCTTGCCATTTGTTCTCTTGTGCACTTTAATTCTATTGTTCCATGTTCTAGCCCACTTATTCTTTCTTCTGCTTCTTCAAATCTGCTGTCGTGTGTCTCCAGTATATTTTTTATTTAGTCTACTGTATCTTTCATTTCTGTGAGATCTGTCATTTTTCTATTTAGCCTGCTGAGTTCTTTATACTCATCCAGTATCTTCTTGATATCCTTTATTTCTTTATAAATATGCTTAAGTAGTTGTTACATATTCTGTGTCCCCTCTGGAATTTTGATTTGGTCATTTGGATGGGCCATTTCTGCTTGGATCTTCATGTGTTTTATGATTTTTGGTTGTATTTGGGGCATTTGATTATATTGATATTGTTATTATGGAAGTTGGTTTCCTTCACTCTTGTAAAGTTTTGTATGTCCTTAGTTTTTGCTGAATATTTCCTTTTACGCTTTGTTGGTTATTCTCTGCCAAACCAATGTCCAGATCTCATGTAGGGAATACAGTTCAACTTGAGGGTCTGTTATAAATTAGGCTGGAGTACACCGGTACTCCAGTGGCAGAATGACTGACTACCATGCGGGAGACCCAAGGTGGATTCCTGGCAACCCGGGACCTGCTGTCCTGGACATTTCCTCCCTGCCTTTTATCTGGTTTCACAGAATAGTAGTGAACATATTCGACTATAGTCTTTTATCTTCCTGGAAGCCCTCTAATTTGTAACATTCACTCTTAAATTTGATATCCGATAATTTAAATATTATAACATGAACGATACAATTTATGTCACCTTATAAAAAGAAAAACAAGATATTTGGTTTGGGTACAGATGCAAACATACTTAAAACAAGGAGGGAAGAATACTCATACCATCACAGCCCTTGTTTCTGTAAATGGTCACATGGTGGTTGTTCATATTTATCACTACCTTCTTCCAGTATCCCTTTCATGTTCCTCTTGCCCTCAGTAGGCACTTCAGCTGGACATGGTTCTTTGCCTGGTGGAGTGACCCAAACCCTCATTCTTGAAGTTTCTGGTCCATTAATAGTCCTGCCTGGATTGGGTTGTTGCAGATTTCCATTGACTTTAATTACAGGGCATGGTAGTACTAAGAGATGCCTTAAGGGATCTTCTGTATCCTGGGAAATCTCTTCTTTTTTTCTGTTGTTTAGGTGCAGTCTTACATCCCCTTAATAGTCAGTATCAATCACCCCAGCCAGAATAGTCGTACCCTTTCTTGCCTGTTGATTCAGAGACATGAGAAGCCCAAAATGGCCAGGTGGCATTCTTAACTTCCAGTTCAATGGAATCATTGTGTCTCCTGGTAGGAGCACTCCTCTTTCTGAGACTAAGACCTGTAGACAGCAGAACTTAAGATTTCAGACACAGGAACAGAAATTTTTCTGGTGGATCACTAGGGTGATAGTGATTCGAGTCACTCCCATTTCCGCCCCTTGATTCCTGGACCCATAACTCTTGGCTGTGGGAGGAACAGTGGCCTAGAGTGGATGCTGATTCAGAGCATTCACAGCCTTCTTGAGAACATTGCCCCAGCCTTGCAAGGTATTGCCACCTCCTAGGCACCATTCTGTGAACACAACTGCCTTTGGGTGATGAGGAACATTGTGTAAGACTAGAGAATTCCATGAACATTTGCCATTCCCGCACTTCATTTGCTTTGAAGTGTGTTTCTTGATCAGAAGCAAAGTTGTGTGGAACATCCATGAGGGTGGATAGGGCATTCCATAAGTTCAGGGTTGGTAGTTTTGGTGGAAGCATTGTGTGCAGGAAAGGCAAACTCATATCCAGAGCGTGTCTGTTCTAGTTAGAATAAATCACTGCCCCTTCCATGATGGAAGTGGTCCAGTATAATCAACCTGCCACCAGGTAACAGGCTGATCATCTCAGGTAATGTTGCCGTATGAGAGCGTGAGCATAGGTCTCTTCTGCTGGCATGTGGGGCATTCAGGAGTGGCTGTATCCATGTCTGCCTTGGTGAGTGGGAGTCCATGTGGCTGAGCCTATGCATAATCTCTCTCCCTAATACCATACCCCCTTTGTTCATGAGCCCATTGGACAGTGGTAGGAGTGGCTGAGGAAAAAGGGTGAGTTGTATTGACAGAGCGAGTCATCTTATCCACTTGATTATTATAACCTTTCTCTGCTTAAGTCACCCTCTGGTGAACATTCACATGGGACACAAATATCTTCATGTTTTTTGCCTTCCCAGAAAGGCATACCCATATATCTCATCTCTCTCCCAGAACTCTTTTCAACAATATTCTAATCATATTCCTCCCGAGTCACTGACTATGCAGCCAAACCATTGGCCATAGCCTATGAATCAGTATACAGATTCACATCTGGCCATTTCTCCTCCCAAGTAAAATGAAAGCCAGGTACACTTCTTGAAATTCCACCACTGAGAGGATTTCTCCTCACCACTGTCCTTCAAAGCCATCCCAGAAAGGGCTGTAGTGCTTTAGTGCCCATTTCCATATGGTACCTGCATATCATGTAGAGCCATCTGCAAATCAGGCCCGAGTTTTCTTTGTCATTTCTCTTTGTCACTCACTATAAGGAACTCCCTAAGAGGCCATAACTCTGGGCTAGGAAAGAGAAGGTAATGTGGCAGGAGTGGGGTTAATGGATATTTGGGCCATTTCCTCATGTAACTCACTTGTGCCTTCAGGACCTGCCTAACCCCTATCTCTTATGTACCATTTCCATTTTTTAATGAAGTACTGCTATGCATGCATAATTTTATGGCTTGGTGGGTCAGACAATACCCAGCTCATGATAAGCAACTCAGGTCTCATGGTAATTTGATGGCCCATGGTTACTCAGTCTCTACTAAGGCCCAGTAGCAGGTCGTAGCTGTTTCTCAAAAGGAGAGTAATTATCCTGCAACGTATGGTTAAGACTTTACTCCAAAACCAGTCCTAATAGCCTGGTTTGTGATTCTCCTATAAGGGCCTGCCAGATACTCCAGACAGCATCAAATTTGCCACTGACACTTTCAGCGCTTGGATGATATGGTCCAAATGGCAAAGCAGCTTGCACAGCAGCTTAAAACTGTTGCCTCTAGTTCTGGTCCCCACTCAAAACTAGCAATTTTTCTGATCGCTCAGTAAATGGGCCGTAATAGCTCACCCAAATGAGGAATATGCTGTCTCCAAAGTCCAAAGAGGCCAAACTAAGTGTTGGGCCTTTTTTTTTTTTTTTTTTTTTTTTTTTTTTTTTTTTTTTTTTTTTTTTTTTTTTTTTTTTTGTCTATAGGAGGGGCCAGATGCATCAGATTATCCTTCACCTTAGAATGGACATCTCAGTATGCCCCACACTCCTGGACACCTAGAAATTTTACTGAGGTGAAAGACCCCTATATTTTTGTTGGATTTATCTCCCATCTCCTGACATGTAAGTGCCTTACCAGTAAGTCTAGAGTTGCTATTTCTTGCTCACTAGATGCAGTCAACATGGTGTCATCAGTATACTGGAATAATACAATGTCTTGTGGGAGGGAGAAACGATCAAGGTCCGTACAGATAAGGTTATGACATAGGGCTGGAGAGCTGATATACCCCTGAGGTAGGACAGTGAAAGTATATTGCTGACCTTGCCAGCTGAAAGCAAACTGTTTCTGGTGGTCCTTACTAACAGCTATTGAGAAAAAAGCATTTGCCGGATCAGTAGCTGCATACTAGGTACTGGGGGAAGTATTGACTTGCTTAAGCAATGATACCACATCCAGAATAACAGTTAAAATTGGAATCACCACCTGGTTAAGTTTTCGATAATCCACTGTCATTCTCCATGACTCATCTGTTTCCCGCACAGGCAAATAGGAGAGTTGAATAGGGAGATGGTGGCATCACCATCCCTGTATACTTAAAGTCCTTAAGAGTGGCAGTAATCTGTGCAATCCCTCCAGGAATCCCAGTATTGCTTCTGATTTACTATTTTGCTAGGTAGGGGCAGTTCTAGTGGCTTCCACTTTGCCTTTTCTATATAATAGTTCTCACTCCATGAGTAAGAGAACCAGTGTGCAGATTCTGCCAGTTGCTGAGTATGTCAATTCCAATTGTACATTCTGGAACTGGGGAAATGACCACAGAATGGGTCTGGGGACCCACTGGACCCCCTGGAAGATGGACCTGAGCTAAAACGCCATTGAGCACCTGGCCTTCATAAGCCTCTATTCTGACAGGTGGAATGGCATTGCATTTGGGTTTCTGATAGTAGTGTCATTTTCTGAACCAGCATGAAATACCTGATCATTTTTTTCACCCTAATGCACAGTTACCCTAGTAAAAGGCAATTGTTTTACTTTGGGAAAGCTGGAATGAAGATTAACAGTGTAAATTTTGGGCAGTTTAACAGGGTCCTTCTCCAAGGGTACCCGGCCTTCTTCTCATTCAAGAGGCTCTGGGTCTGTAAACTGTCTCAAGTCTGGAAATTAAGGGGCTGTGACTCTGTGTTTTTGTCATTCAGATTAGATGTTTGTTAACTTGACCTAGTACTCTTCTGCTTATACAGCTCAAAGAGCAATTTAGTAGAGTGCCCCTCTGTTTTACTTCTAGGTATCCTGTAATCTATTAGTCAACATCGTAAGTCTCTGCAAGTCAGACTATTTTGACTGCTTCTTTGAGTCTGATGTCCATTGTGGAGGCCACAAATACCTTGTCCATGGGGATTAACTGTTGCTACATGGCTTATGCCAACTTGGGATCCTGTCATCCTCATTGTGTGTGATGATAGCAGTTTCCATAGTTACATCTGCCATACAGAGAAGGACAACTAGTGAGCTAGTGTCACAAATTCTTTCCTCAACGTCCTGGTGAAAGATGTGTCCTCTAAACATTCCTGGGTTGGGTGAGCAGGTTTTCATGATAAATCCACTCTAACATTCCAATCTTTCTAAGACTTTGGATATCCTCATCTACCTTATATCAGGGTAGTTGTAGCATTTTGACCCCATGTTAATGTTGGCCACCTTTTGATCCATGTTTCAGCCATCCACCCAAACAAATTGTTAGGGCCCTTTCTAATCCCTCAAGTTACAACACTGAATGTAGAATCTCTGCTTTGTGGGCCTATATCAATAATTTCCAACTTTATATTCCTCACACCATTATCCAACACCCTCAATATCCATTTCAACACAAATTTCCGTGATTTCTGTCTATATAAATTGGAAAACTCATGCCATTCTTTTGGTATACTGTTTATCTCCTCATGGGTTATATTTTGTACCTCACCTTTTAGGGCCTTTTGGGACCTTAAATAGGCCTTGAAGAAAAGAGGGTTGATGTGGGTGAGTCATGAAAATAATTAGAAGTGTCTTTCACGCCAGTTTCCTCAGGGCATTCCGTTGCAGTTTCATTTGGTGAAATAGAATTCATGGCTCCAGACAGAGGAGTGAGTGCTATTTCCTCAGGGTACGTAGTAACAGGTTTAGCAAGTACTGAAATGTTTATCTCTTTAGGTGGAGGTTGGATGGCAGAGTTCTCAGGGTGGATTGAAGTGCACCCTAGAGGTTGGAATGATCCTACCTCAGGATAGGGTAGAAGTCCAGTAGCTGTCTCCTCAGGCCAGACCATTATAGGTCTATTTAGCAGAGGGTCAGCAAAATCGAGGATTTTTCCCTGTCTCCACTGCCCTCATTATCAACCTGTATGTCTCCTTTCCAAGTATCACGTTCCCAGTATTTTCCAATCAAAACCCTTACTTTAATAGCATATACCCTGAAAGGTTGAGAATTTAGTTTACATTGTAAATGTTCTACTTGCACAATGAGACTCTTTTGGTTTTCAGAGCTCACAAGTCTGTGACCATAGGAAATAAGATTTTTTTTTCAGGGCACACATAGAGCAACCAGCCAACATCATTATACCTCTTAACTTTACAAAACTCTTAATGTTTCAAAAACACTGTCACCCAGAGCCTTGCCTCATTTATGCATACAATTAGCAGAATCTAATGATGATGTTTTGCGCATCTCTGTTGCAAACTCATGTTATCGAATGTCATTGCCATCTTGATTATTAGAGTTATTAGTGCCTTTGAGTCTAAACAGTAGAAAGCTGATTGCAAAAACCCATTTTTATGATTCTGTTTCTCAAGAGCCACCTCACTCTTGGTACTAAGCTGTGTAGTCAGGGTTCTCTAGAGAAGCAGATCCAACATGATATGGCGGTAAATATGAGATTTATAAAAATGTCTCATGCAACTTTGGGGCGCAAGAGTCCCCAACGAAATCAGTTGGTCAGGCCACGAGACTGGCAACTCGATGAAGGGTCTTGACATATTCCTCAGGAGAGGCTGAATTTGCTGGCTGAAGAGGCAGTGAAAATTCTCCCTTCCCCCTTAAAAGTCTCCAACTGATTTGATCAAATCAACTGATAGCATTCTTTTCTTTGTGGAAGCCACTCCCCTCCTTGATCATAGATGTAGTGGTGACAGATGCAGTCACATGACTGATGATTTAATAAAGCAGGCTTTTGGTTTTTTGAACAGCTGCAAAAAATATCCTTGTAGTAGCAGGCCAGTGGTTGCTTGACCAGAAAACTGGGCACCATCACAGTCCACTCCTCAGCAACTTGCAGCTGTACACATTATCTTATAATCCCTAAATAGAACACAGTAACAGACATATGTTTCTCCTAACAATACTTAGCTGTCCTGTGTAGAACTGAAAATCCACTAAATTTCTCCAGAATAGGGTGTGGGTCTTTAGATAACATTTGTGGTTTTTTTTTTTTACTTTTTTTATTGCGTAGTGTAACATATACAAAGCAAAGAAAAAAGCAGTAGTTTTCAAAGCACTCTTCAACAGGTAGTTACAGGACAGATCCCAGAGTTTATCACGGGCTACCATAAGATCCTGATATTTTTCCTTCTAGCTGCTCCATAATATAGGAGGGTAGAGGGCTTAAATATTTTTTTATCATCACAATCAACCTTTTTTCCTTCTTATTTTGTGAAAAATAGCATATAAACAAAAAAGCTATCAATTTCAAAGTACAGCACCACAGTTAGATGTAGAACATTTCAGAGTTTGATATGGGTTACAATTCCACAATTTTAGGTTTTTACTTCTAGCTGTTCTAAAATACTGGAGACTAAAAGAGATATCAGTTTAATAATTCAGCATTCATATTCATTTGTCAAATCCTATCTTCTCTGTATAATTCCACCATCACTTTCATCTTTCCATCCCTTTCTTTAGGGGTGTTTGGGGTATAGAAATTCTAAATTTTTGCTGTTGGAAGGATCTGTCACTAATATGGGTTAGGGAGATGGAACTGTCTGATGTTCTGGAGAGGCTGGGCTAGGTTTCGGGGCTTATCTGAACCAGGGCCCCATTTGGAGGTTGTAGGTTTCTGGATTACTCTAGTGCCTGGAACCCTTGTGGAATCCTATATATTGTCCTAGGTGTTCTTTAGAATTGGCTGGAATGGTCCTGGATGGGATTTGACAGGTTATGATAGGTAGCAAGTTCTAACTTAAGCTTGCATAAGAGCAACCTCCAGAGTAGCCTCTCTACTCTATTTGAACTCTGTCTGCCACTGATACTTTATTAATTACACTTCTTTTCTCCCATTTGGTCAAGATGTAATTGTTGATCCCATGGTGCCAGTTCTGGATTCATCCTTGGAAGTCCTCTCCCACATCGCCCCTGCATGTCATGCCCCACATAGTGGGGAGGGCAGTGATTTCACTTGCAGACTTGGGCTTAGAGAGAGTAAGGTGAAATCTAAGCAACAAAAGAGGTCCTCCAGAAGTAACTCATAGGCATACCTATAGATAGTCTAAGCTTCTCTGCTGCCTACATGCTTCACAAGAGTAAAACTCAAGATCAAGGGCACGGCCTATTGATTTGAGTGTCCCTAAAATGTGACACAATATCAGGGGATTCCCTGATGATAAGGTTTAATAGTTCCATATTCTTTCTCCCATCCCTCGGGATTTTGCCAATACTTTTTGATTATCTGCTTAATATACTCTAGGATGTATCCAGGCATTACAATAATGTATTACAGGATTAAAGGACCTCTTTCTTATCTGGGCTCCCTGTGTTTTAATTGTTCAAATGAGGTATAAAGATAGGTCGAATTACATTATGCACTACAGAAAATTTCAGTTCCAGACCAAATAAATCTTTCTTCCACTGGTCTCAAAGAATATGTGTGGTTCTAAAATATAAACACTGTGTTCTGAATTACTTTAACCCCAACCTGTTCAGCTTCGTTCTTATCTCTAAATATCAGGTTATATATAAAAAACAACCTCTCAGAATCTGGAAGTCATAATCACCGCTCCAGACTTAATGTGTCTGCTCTAAAAGCTTAGACTCTAGGCCCCTGTTTTCTTATAAACATTTTCCAAAGGTGACCATACCGTTCTTGTTCTTTTGTTTCTGGTTTATTTTGTATCACCAAATGTCCCATCTGTTCATTCACTTTGTTGCATGCCTCACGACTTTGTTCCTTTTTGTAGCAGCACAACTTTCGTTCATAAGTACATACCATCATTCTCCAATCTGCTCTCTCAGTGCGTCCTTCATCCCCTTGCTTTCATCAGACATCATGTATATGGTCCAAAGTCCCCAGTCCATCAGCATTCTCAATTTTAAATATTTCGTTGTTCCCAAGAGAAAGAAAACCAATAAACACACCCTTGCCCAATAGGAAATATAAATCTCCTCTTAACTCTTGTCCCTCTCCCCATTATTTACCTCTGCTGTTGCTGTGGTAGTGCTGATGGTTTCCTTCTGAACATAGCTCATGGCATCATGTAATAGCAGTTTTCCCCCTGTACCCTGGACTTAAACACTCTTTGTAAAAGAATTGGATCTTTGAAGGAATTCTTGAGAGACCTAATTCATATTTCTAGTGTTAATCAGTGGGACATGTAGGCCTATAAACCCCTTTCAATCTTTTCATCTTCAATATGGTTAATGTTACTTACATACCCACTAGAGAACCACCTTCACTCCTGTCTATTCCCTTACATTACACTGAAGTTCAACCTCATTAGCTAATGGTTCACCCATTTGTAGCATCTATGTATCTCAAAGTTCCCTATATTCTATAATATAAGCCTCTCATACGTTTATGCTGGTCATAAAAGTGGAGTCATACAGTATCCTTTTGTGTGTTGCTAATTTCACTCAGCATTATGTCCTCAAGGCTCGTCCATCTTGTCTTTGTCTTACTGCTGCGTAATATTCCATCGTATGTATATACCACGTTTTGTTAATCTCCTTGTCATTGATGGGCATTTGGTTTGTTTCCACCTTTTGGCGATTGTGAATAATGCTGTTATGACCATTCAGTGTGTAAATATCTGTTTGTGTCATTGCTTTCAGGTCTTCTGGGTATATACCAAGTAGTGCTATTCTAGGTCATAGGGTAACTTGATATTTAGTTTCCTAAGGAACTGCCAAACAGCCTTCCATAGTGGCTGCACCATTATACATTCCCACCAGCAGTGCATAAGTGTCCCAGTTTCTCCACATCTTCTCCAACATTTATAGTTTCCTGTTCATTTAATAGCAGCCATTCTTATAGGTGTGATGTGGTATCTTACTGTAGTCTTGATCTGCATTTCTCTTATAGCCAGTGAAAATGAGCATCTCTTCCTGTACTTTTGAGCCACCTGTATTTCCTCTTCAGACAAATGCCTATTCATATCTCTAGCCCATTTTATAATTGGGTTGTTTGTTTTTTTGTTGTTGAGTTGTATGATTTCTTTGTATATACAGGAAAGCAAATCTTTGTCTGATATGTGATTTCCAAATATTTTCTCTCATTGAGTTAGCTGCCTCTTCAGCTTTTTGACACAGTCTTTTGAGGCACAGAAGCATTTGATTTTGAAGAGTTGCCTTTTATCTATTATTTTTTTGCTTGTGCTTTGGGTGTAAAGTTCAGGAAGCTACCTCCTATTACTAGGTCTAGAAGATGTTTCTGTACATTTCCTTTTAGAAGCTTTATGGTGCTAGTTCTTATATTTAGGTGTTTGATCCAGTTTGAGTTAAGTTTTGTGTAGAGTGTAAGATGAAAAAGCCTTTTTTTCATTCTTCTGGCTATTGATATCCAGTTCTTCCATGTGCAATTATTGAAGACTATTTTGTCCCAGTTTGGAGGATTTGAGGCCTTGTCAAAAATCAGTCGACCACAGATTTGGTGGTCTTTTTCTGTACTCTCGATTTGATCCATTGGTCAGTGCTTCTATCTCTGTGCCAGTACTATGCAATTTTGAGCATTGTGGTTTTATAATAGGTTTTAAAGTTAGGGAATGTTAATCCTCCCTCTTTGTTCTTCTTTTTTAGGATGCTTTTTTTTAGCTATTCAGGGTCTCTTTCCCTTCCAGATGAGTTTCATAACTTGCTTTTCCAAGTCTTCAAAGTAGGCTGTTGGAATTTTGATTGGCATCTTAACTATATTTAGCCTTCCTATCCATGAGCAAGGAATTCTTTCCTCCTATTTTAGATCTCCTTTGATTTCTTTTAGCAATATTATGTAGTTTTTCTGTGTATGAGTCCTTTGCATCCCTAGTTAAGTTCATTCCTAAGTACTTGATTCTTTTAGTTGCTATTTTGAATGGAATTTTTTCCTTAACTGACTCCTCAGGTCATTGCTTGTGTATAGAAATGTTACTGATTTTTGCACATTAATTTTATATCCCACCACCTTGCTGAATTTGTTTATTAACTCAAGTAACTTTGGTATAGATTTCTCAGGATCTTCTAAGTACAGTATCCTGTCATCAGCAAATAATGAGAGTTTTACTTCTTCCTTTCCAATTTGGATGCCTTTTATTTCTTTGCCCTGCCTGATTGATTGCTCTAGGTAGAACTTCTCATAGAATGTTGAATAATGGTGGTGACTGGGCATCCTTGCCTTCTTCCTTATCTTAGGGGGATAGCTTTCAATCTCTCTCCATTGAGTACAATGCTGGTTATTGTTTTTTTTTTGCTTTTTTTTTAGCTTTTTAATTTTTATTAATAAAACCAATCACCATACAAACACAAACATTCTTAACATATGAATATTCCATACTTGGTGTGCAGTCAGTGGCTCACAATATTATCATATAGTTGTATATTTATGGGGATCATTTCTCAGAAAATTTATATCACTCTAGAAAAAGAAATAAAAAGAAAAAAGAAAAAACTTGTACATACCATACCCCTTACTCCTCCCTCTCATTGACCTCTAGTATTTCCCTCTACCCAATTTATTTTTACATTTGTACCCCCTATTATTTATAATCCATATTTTTTACTCATCTGTCTATCGTGCTGGCTATCAGTTTTTTATATATTCCCTTTATCATATTGAGGTAGTTACCTTTGATCCCTATCTTTTTGAGTGTTTTTATCAGAAAAGGATGCTGAATTTTGTCAAATGCTTTTTCAGCATCAATCGAGATGATCGTGTGATTTTTTTCCCTTTTGATTTGTTAATGTGCTGTATTACATTAATTGATTTTCTTGCGTTGTACCATCCTTGCATTATTGGTATAAACCCCACCTGGTCATGGTGTATAGTTCTTTTAATGTGCTTTTGGATTCAATTTGCTAATATTTTATTGAGAATTTTTGCATCTGTGTTCATTTGGGAGATTGGCCTGTAGTTTTTGTTATAGCATCTTTACCTGGTTTTGGTCATGAAATGAGTTAGGTAGAGTTACTTTTCCTAAATGTTTTGGAAAAGTTTGAGCAGGATTGCTGTTAGTTGTTTGTGGGATGTTTGATAAAATTCCCCTGTGAAGCCATGTGTCCCTGGCTTTTCTTTGTAGGAAGACTTGATAACTGATTGAATCTCTTTACTTGTGATTGGTTTGTTGAAATCTTCTATTTCTTCCTGAGTCAGTGTAGTTTGTTGGTGTGTCCCCAGGAATTTGCCTCCCATTTCATCTAAGTTGTCTATTTTGTTGGCATATAGTTGTTCATAGCATTCTTTTGTGATTTCTTTTATTTCTTCAGGGTCTGTGGTAACACACCACTTCTCATTTCTGATTTTGTTTATTTGCATCCTCTCTCTTTTTTTCTTTGTCAGTCTTGCTAGTGACCCATCAATTTTATTGATTTTCTCAAAGAACCAACTTTTTGTTTTATTGATTCTCTCTGTTCTTTTGTACTCCCATTCATTTATCTCTGCTTTAATCTTTATTTCTCCTCTCCTATTTGCTTTGGTGTCAGTTTGTTGTTCTTTCTCAAGTTCCTCCAGGTGTGCTGTTAAGTCCTTGATTTTTGCTTTTGCCTGTTTTTTAATATAGGCATTTAGGGCAGTAAATTTTCCTCTCAGCACATCCTTTGCCACATCCCATAAGTTATGATATGTTGTATTCTCATTTTCATTCATCTCCAGGTAGCTACTGATTTCTCTAGCAATTTCTTCTTTGACACACACATTGTTTAAGAGTATGTTAATCTCCATATATTTGTGAAAGTTCTTGTTCTTTGGTGGTACTGATTTACAACTTCACTCCATTGTGATCAGAGAATGTGCTTTTCATAATTTCACTGTTTTTCTATTTATAAAAGCCTGTTTTGTGCCTCAGCATATGATCTATCCTAGAGAATGTTCCATGAGCACTAGAGAAAAATGTGTATCCTTGTGTTTTAGGGTACAATGACCTATATATGTCTGTTAGGTCTAATTCATTTATCAAATTGTTTAAGTTCTCTATTTTTTTGTTGATCCTCTGTCTGGTTTTCTGTGTATGGCAGAGATTGGTGTGTTAGTCTCTTATTATTGATGAAACATCTATCACTCCCTCCAGTTTTGCCAGTGTCTGTCTCATGTACTTTGGAGCTCCTTGATTTGGAGCATAGATATTTGTGATTGTTATTTCTTCTTCATTATTGCCCCTTTTACTAATGTATAGTGTCCTTTTTTGTCTCTTTTGCTGTCTTTAGATTTAAAGTCTGTTTTGTCTGATATTAATATAGCTATTCCTGCTTTCTTTTGGTTACTGCTTGCATGGAACATCTTTTTCCATCCTTTCACTTTCAATCTATTTGTATCCTCGGGTCTAAGATGAGTCTCTTGTAAACAACCTATAGCTGGATTATGTTTCTTAATCCTTTCTGCCAGTCTGTATCTTTTAATTGGTAAGTTTAGTCTGTTAACATTCAAAGTCATTACTGAAAAGGCTTTTCTTGAATCCACCATCTTGTCTTTTTTTATTTTATTTGTCAGATCTATATATTCTTTTCCTTCTTTCTCTTAGTATTCTTTAAATTACCCTTAGTGGTACTCCTCAATTCTGTACGCTCCTCCAGACCTCCCTCTCCTGTCTTTTATTTTCAGCTGGCAGAACTCCTTTTAGTATTTCTTGTAGGGCCAGTCTTTTATTGACAGATTCTTTCAGGACTTCTTTATCTGTGAAAATTTTAATCTCTCCCTCAGTTTCAAAGGACATTTTAGCTGGGTACAGAATTCTTGGCTGAAAGTCTTTCTCTTTCTGGATCTTGAATTTATCATACCACTGCTTCTCGCCTCCAGTGTGCTAGTTGAGTAGTCTGAGCTCAGTCTTACTTGTTTTCCTTTATATGTAGATTGTTTTTCTCTTGCCACTTTCAGGATTTTCTCCTTCTCTTCAACATTTGA
Organism: Myrmecophaga tridactyla; assembly: GCA_004026745.1. Taxonomy (NCBI): domain Eukaryota; kingdom Metazoa; phylum Chordata; class Mammalia; order Pilosa; family Myrmecophagidae; genus Myrmecophaga; species Myrmecophaga tridactyla. The sequence goes on along the minus strand of PVIY010003847.1, from coordinate 45,801 downwards.
CAGACTGATTAGTATGTGTCCTGGGGAATTCCTATTTGGTTTCATTCTGCTTGGAGTTCTTTGGGCTTCTTTGACTTGTATATTTATGTCCTTTTTGAGGGTTAGGAAGTTTTCCCCTATTATATCCTTGTCATGGTCAGGTTCATGTGTCAACTTGACCAAGTGATGGCACCTGTTTGTCTGGTTGGGCAAGTGCTGGCTTGTCTTTTGCTATGAGGACATTTCATAGAATTAAATCATGATTACCTCAGCTATATCCACAGTTGATTGCATTTGTAATCAGCCAAGGGGAGGGTCTTCTTTAGTGAGTGATGCTTAATCTAATTATTGGAAGCCTTTTAAGGAGGATTCAGAAGAGACAGGCTCTCTTCCTGCTTCAGCTGGCGAGCCTCTTCTGTGGAGTTCGTCCAGACCCACCATTGGAATCGTCAGCTTCGCAGCCTGCTCTACAGATTTTGGACTCTATGTTACCATGGTTACATGAGACACTTTTATAAATTTTATATTTACTTATATTTCCTGTTGATTCTGTTTCTCTAGAGAACCCTAACTAATACAGTCCTCAGTTACTCTTCCTAGCCTTTTATTCCTCTCTTCTAGTTCTGACATACCAGTGATTCTTATATTTGCCCACTTGGTTTTGTTTATTATTTCCCTGAGATCCAAGTCAAATTTTTTCATCTTTTTTGTCATTTGCTGTTTTGAGTCTTCGAAGTCAGTTAACCTGTTCTCTAAATCACTTATTCTTTCTAATGTCTTCAAATCTGATGTTGTGTGCCTCCAGTATGTTTTTTATTTGGTCAACAGGGTCTTTAATCTCTGTGATATCTGCTGTTTCTCTATTTATTCTTTCAAATTCCTCTTAATGCTCTTCTCCTGTCTTCTTCATCTCCTTTATATCATTTACTGTCCCACTTACTTTATTAAGTAGCGTTGTATGACATCTTTGATTAGTTGTTCCAACATCTGTGTCTCCTCTGGTGTTTTAATTTGGTCATTAGGCATTGTTATATGCTTAGTGATCTTCTCTTGTGTTCGTGGCATGTAAACATCTTTATTGATTTACTTTGGGAGTTGATTTCTTTCAATAGTCTAAGGCCTTGTGTTTGGGGGATGGTTGTACAGCTGGGATCCTGGCACGGGGTTGAGCACTCGGTGCTGTTATTTGTTTCAGAGCAGGTACAGGTGCAGGTTGGGGATGTTATGCTGATGCTTGTGAACGTGGGCACCCAGTGGCTAGAGAGGATGTAGTTGCGTGTGTACACTGGCCGGGTGGGTTTGCGTAACCCTTGTGTACACTGGTCTAAGGTACAGGGCTCTTTGTGTGCATGTATGTATATAGCTGTGGCATCTGGTCAGCATTATGCCTTCATGGATTGGGGGCTAATGTGACTCGGCTGTGCAGGTCAGCACTTTCTCAGAGCTGGAAAGTGTGGCTGAGGGCTGTGAGCATGCGCAGTTCTAGGACTGCTGTAAACTAAGGCTCCCTGAGGTGAATGACATGATTGTCGGTCCATGAGCATGCATAGGTCTAGGAGTACTGTAAACTGATGCTCAGAGTTCAGGGAGGGTAGAGTGAGGCTGTACGACACTATGGAAATGGGTCAAGGGTTGCCTGAGTATGAAGGTTAGTGCCCACAGCCTTTATGTGGGGACAACAGACTACCCTCCACCAGGAAAATGATTATGACTTGCTGAAGGCTCATACAATGGCAAGCATTTTTAGCCATAAAGTAGTTTTAAATTAAAATGTATACATTTATTTTTAGACATACTAGTATTACACACTTAATAGACTACAATATAGTATAAACATAACATTTATGGGAAATCAAAAAATGCATGTGGCTTACTTTATTGCAGTTGTCTGGAAATGAACCCGCAGTATGTCAGAGGTATGCTTGTATACCAAGAAACATTTATTGAATGCATATGAGCAAAGAATGACTTTAAGCTGTGCCATGAGTAAGTGAGACAAGAGAGCCACCTAGGATATGAAATTTAAGCATAAGCTTGTTCTCAGAATTGTGCAAGTTCAGTCTCAGTACTTAAGGGTGAGTGCCTCCTCACATTTTCTGCCTCATCGCCTCTCACTGCAGTCCTGTTCCAGATGTTAGGTATTCAGAATATAAATAAATAAGGATAAAACTTTAATCTCTATCTCAAGGAATCATAAGTCAGCCGGGGGAAAGGGGAGACATGTAAGCAATCAGATGTATGACAGACATTAAAGACTTGAGAACACTACCTAAATTAGACTTTGGAATTAGGGAAAGTATCTTGAAAGATGAATTAGCAGTTAGTTCAGTGATTTGGTAAGGTGAAGAGGAAGCAGAATGTTTCAAACAGAAGCTCCATGTGGAGCTGAGAGCTTGAACATCCACCCTCCCCCACACACACCCGCCCACCATATGCATCTATGATTACTTGGAGGGCTTTTTTAAAACATGGATTACTGGCCATATTCCCAGTTTCTTATTAAGTAGATCTGAGTGAGGCCCTACAATTTGCATTACTAACAAATTCCTAAGTGTTGATGTTGCTGTTGTAAAAGGAACACACTTTGACAAACACTTCTTCAGAAAAACTGCATATAGTTTGGTACTGCTGACTTTGCTTGGTTTTTTTTTGTTTGTTTGTTTGGAAGGAGATTGTTGAGTGCAGTGGCTAATGAATAAGCAAGCTCTAGATTTATACAGAAATTGATGATGAAATTAATCCTGAAGCTATGGATAATCAATCACTAAAAGAGTTTAAGCAGGGTTGTATCGATCCAGTTTGTGTTTTCCAAAGGTGATTCTTGAAGCAATGTGAAAAATGGATTGGAAAAAAGCAAGACTAGAGAAGGAGAGATTAGTTAAGATGCTATTTTAGCAATTTAGACAAGAAATGATAAGAGCCTTTGCCAATGATGGGCAATAGAGCTTCAAAGAAGGTGATCTGAGAAGCATCAAGAAAATAGAACTGATAAGGTTTGGGGATTGGTTGTGGGTAGGGGTAACAGGATGGCTTAGATTTTGAGCATCTGGATGGAAGGTTTATTTTTCGTGAAGATAGGGGATAAAGCAACAGGGATAGGTTTGGGGAGAGTAGTAGGTGGGTATTATAGATATCATATAAATAGTAATTCGATCTGTGGGGTAGATAGGTCCCTTAAAAGAAGTATGTAGATGAGAAGCTGAAATTTGGACATCAGTAGTTTAAGGATGGCCAGGAGAGTAGTGGGGAGTGCCAGAGTAGTAGGGGCTTTGGAAATTTATGATCAATTTAAAGGGTCCGGAGCTATGTATCTATAAAGTGAAGAGCTGCATAGTTTAAGAATTTAATTTGGAAACAAATTTAGCATATGATCAACATATCTTTATTTATGGGTAAATGTAAATAATGGTAGTATTCCAGTGAGCCAGATAATCTGGACAAATATTTTGCTAACTTTTGGTATCACTGAATCTTCCAGGTCCTGTTTATAACAATTCTTCTCCAGTAAGAAATGAATTATCAGTACATCACAGAAGTAGACAGAAATCTGCCAGAGAAACAGATCTGTCATTTAAGACTATTGGGAAAAAAATTGCTCCACTTAAAAAACAGAAGACAGCTACTCAAGGGAGCTCAAGAACACAGAAGTTTTTAAATGTTAAAGATTCTGGAGGTATCATTGAAAATGAAGAAATTTCCAGGCATTCCCAGAATAATTCGTTGGAAAGTAACCAGACAGGCCTGGCCAGGAAGAAAAATCTTGATGATTTTGGGTAATGTTTCTTTACATGTACAATACAATTTGTTGTTCATCATATATTTGGGGTAAACCAATTAGATGACAGCTAGCAGAGATGAGTGTAGGTATTGTCACTCAGTAGGCTGACTAGGAGTATAAAATAAAAACCAATATCATTTGTGTAGAACAATGTTACAAGCTGCCTGTAGGTGATGTTTGCTGGTGTCCATCCATCAGCATCTTTTTTTTTGTATGATGTATGGCGGGGTCACGTTTCTATTTTTCCATTTGAGTATCCGTTTTTGCAGCATCATTTGTTTAATTTTTGTTTGCTTGGTTTTTTTTGATTGTTTGCTTTGCTTGCTTGTTTGTTTTTGGGAAAGGCATGGACGAGAGTCAAATCTGGGTCTCCCACATGGCAGGCAAGAATTCTACCACTGAAAGACCCTTGCACCCCCCCTTCTATCAGTATTTCCATCTTTTTAGGTCAGTTTTGTAACATTTCTCTCATCAGAATTTTTAAATTAGAATTATCCAAAAATAAAATTTCCTTTCTGAGCTAGTCATAAGTCTTACAGCCTGAATAGGGTGATCTGATATTTGTTTTAGCCAATATATTCTCTACCCACTTGTGTATTGTTTCTGGAAGAAATGTCTTTTGGTAAACAGTAATAAACTTTGATTTTCACAGTGCTGCAGGTAGCTCACAGGATCAAAACCGTTCAGCTAGTATTGCAACTGCACAAAATGTTCATCTAAAATCTCAGATCAATGCATATACATCTAAGACACCTGTGGAGTCTAATTTGAATTCTAGAGAGCCTAAAACTTCAATTTTGGAAGAAAGGTATGCATGTGTCCTAAGGATGACAATGATTATTCTTTATGTTAGTTACCTATTGCTGCATAGCAAATTACCCCACAACTTAATTTTAATATTATTGGTGGCCTATAAATCTTTAATATTTGATATTTCCTGTGGGTCAGAAATCTGGGAGAGGCTTGTTCTCCCTCAGGGACTCTCATGATGTTATAGTCCACAAGTCTATCTAGCTGTGGTCCCCTGAAGACTTGACCAGAACTAGAGGATTTGCTTATGACATAGATGTTGGCTGGAGACCTCAGTGCCTTGCCAGGTGTCAAGAATCTTGCCATGTGGACCTCTCCACTGTGCTCCTCAGTATGGTAGCTGGCTTCCCACAATGCAAGTGGTCTGGGAGAGAGAATGAGTACTATGGAAGCCACATTGAGTTTTAATGATACCTAATTTCTGAAGTTGCGCACTGTCACTTGCAGTTATTCTGTTAATTAGAAACAAGTCATTAAGTCCAGACCACATTCAAAGTGGGAGGAACTAGGTTCTATCTCTTGTAGGGAGGAATAACAATTTACGGATATATTTTTAAAACAAGCATACTTGTTGTGCAAACCAAATTAACCTATGCCTACATATCTGAAGTCAAATACATTTTTAAAAATGAGTGAATGTTAAGTTATAGCAAAATCTCAGACTTGTGAGGGATTTCTAAGATTTTCTTTACTATTTGGGCAGAAGTCCTATCCTGAGTTGATGATAGGAAGAAAGAGTTCTAGAACTGAAATAACCTGTCACCCTGGACAATTTCTGGGCAACATATATATATATATATGTTTTTTTTCTTTTAGTATGAGTAGCCTCCGGGAATTGAACCAGGTCTCTGGTATGGCAGACGAGAATTATTTTACAATCTACTTGTTTTGGCTATAGTTTTTAAAAATTAAGATAAGCTAATTTATTTCTAATTTTTATTCTTAGAAATAGATTTTTACCAATGGATGTTGTTGTTTGATTTGATTAAATTCATAGCTCTGATCCATAAGTTAGTTTAGAAAGTTATAAAATTCAGAATGTATCATGAATTAATTGCAGCAAGTATTATATTTTTGTTGACTTAACATTGCTGTTGGTTTTACAAAAAAAAAATCTTCTGGTGGGGGTTTTAGAAGAAGAATAACTATTAAGACAGATACATTAGATAGATATATTATAAAAACACTAATTTTGTGGTTTCCTTTTTTTTTTCTTAAGTGGACCTTCAAGGCTCCAGAATTATTTAGCATCTGGAAAGGAGAATGATAATTATGATGTGGAAGAAAACGAAGTTCAGGAAAGTTCAGGTAAGTTATTGTTTATTTTCTGCCATCTTATTTTTTTTTGGCATTATGCATATGGAATAAGGTGCTTGTTGTTTTATGCCAGCTGTTACTGATGGCAAACATGTATTGAGTACCTATTAAGAACTTTATTACACAGTTGGAGGTTTGTATGACTCTGTACCTAGGTTAAAGAGAAAAGGAGGAAGGGAGAGAGGGAGGGATGAGTGATAGTCTTTTCTTTAAGGTAGGATGTAAATGTAATATTCGCTCTTATGGTATTTACTCCAGTATTTTAAAATGTTAAATTCATGACAAGATTGTCCATATATTGATGAATTCTGAAATCAGCTGATGGGTATATTACATTTATTGTGCTTTTTTCCTACTTTAAATATGTTCGAAACTTTCCATAATACAGTTTTTAAATTGCCTTTTAATGGAGAGGTTTATAATTTTTTTCATGTAGGCTTTGCACATTTCTTAATGAGTTTTTTTTTGGTATTTAATTTTCATTACTATTTAAAAATAGTGAATTGTAAGTCTGGACAAACAAACATGCAAACATAAAAGTAGTGAGACTTTTATCCCCTTTTGATAATATATCTCTGTCAGTAGGCAGACTAATTTTTTATATTTTTAAATTTTTATTGACAAAGCATAACAGCATACAAACACAAACATTCTTAACATATGAACATTCCATTCTTGGCATATAATCAGTGATCCATAATATCATCACATAGTTGTCTATTCATCACCATGATCATTTCTTAGAACATTTGCATCACTCCAGAAAAAGAAATAAAAAGAAAAAAGGAAAAACTCATGCATACTATATCCTTTACCCCTCTCTCTATCATTGACAGCTAGTATTTCCACCTACCCAATATAATTTAATCTTGTTCCCCTATTTTTTTTCTATACCCCTTACCACTCCCTTTCATTGTTCACTAGTATTTCAGTCTACTCAATTTATTTTAACATTTGTTCCCCCTATTATTTATTTATTTTTAATCCATATGCTTTACTCATCTGTCCATTCTGTAGATAAAAGGAGTATCAGACAAAGTTTTCATAAGCACACAGTCACTTTGTGAAAACTGTATCATACAATCATCTTCAAGAAACATGGCTACTGGAACACAGCTCTACAGTTTCAGGCACTTCCTTCTAGCCTCTCTAATACACCTTAAACTTAAAAGGGGATATCTATATAATACGTAAGAATAACCTCCAGGATAACCTCTTGACTCTGTTTGAAATCTCTTAGCCACTCACACTTTATTTTGTCTCATTTCTCTCTTCCCCCTTTCAGTTGTAAAGTTTTCTCAATCCCTTGATGCTGAGTCCCAGCTCAATCTAGGATTTCTGTCCCATGTTGCCAGGGAGGTTTACACCCCTGGGAGTCATGTCCCATGTAGAGAGGGGGAGGTTGGTGAGTTTGCTTGCTGTGTTGGTTGAGAGAGAGGCCACATCTGAGCAACAAAAGAGGTTCTCTGGGAGGTGACTTTTAGGCCTAATTTGAAGTAGGCTTAGCCTATCCTTTGCAGGGATAAGTTTCATATGAACAAACCCCAAGATTGAGGGCTCAGCCTATTGATTTGGTTGTCCCCTGCAGGCCTATTTTTTATGTATTTTTATCCCTCTTTTTTTATTCATCTGTCCATACCCTGGATAAAAGGATCATCAGGCACAAGGTTTTTATAATCACATAGTCACACTGTAAAAGCTGTATCGTTATATAATCATCTTCAAGAATCAATGGTACTGGAACATAGCTCAACAGTTTCAGGTACTTCCCTTCAGCCACTCCAATACACCATAAACTAAAAAGGGATATCTATCTAATGCATAAGAATAACTTCCAGAATAACCTCTTGACTCTGAAATCTCTCAGCCACTGAAACATTTTTTTGTCTCATTTCTCTCTTCTCCCTTTTGTTCAAGAAGACTTTCTCATTCCCATGATGCTGGGTCCCATCTCATCCTGGGAGAATTAACCCCCTGGGAGTCATGTCCTACATATAGGAGAGAGCAGTGTGTTTACCTGCCGAATTGGCTTAGAGAGCGAGGCCACATCTGACCAACAAAAGAGGTTTTCTGGGGGTGACTCTTAGGCATAATTATAAGTAGATCTAGCCTGTCCTTTACAGGAATACGTTTCATAGGCACGAACCCCAAGATTGAGGGCTCAGCCTGTTGATTTGGTTGAGAATATCAGGAATTTTCCAGATGGGGAAGTTGAATATTTTTTCCTTTCTCCCCATTCCCCCTAGGGGACTTTGCAAATGCTTCTTTATTCACTGCCCAAATTATTCTGGGATATATTGGAGAAGCACACTAATTTGGACAAACCAACAAAATCTCATGCCCTATTCATGATTCCAGGTACTTACAGTGTTCAAGTAAGCTGACCATACAAGTTAAATTAGGTAATGCACTACCCAGAATATAAATTGTGCACCAAATAAACATCTCTCCCTTTGGTCTCACATACAAGTTGAAGTTTTAAAACATGGACATATATCATCCTTTACCCTGTATTCTGATCTACCTTAATCCTATCCAAATCAGCTTCATTCATATGTCTGGTCAAAGTTTGATTCCTTTTTCATCTTTTTAAACAGTTATTGTATGGGGTAATGCTGACTTTCATAGCTTCAGAGCTTTAACTCTGAGTTTCAGGTGTCACATAAATACCTGAAGTTTCTGGAATGACCAGGTTATACACAAACAGCTCAGTAAGTATCTCAGAATTTATAGATAGGAGTTACAACTCCAGAATAGATGTGAATGTTGTAAGAGCTTACAATCTAGGACCGTTTACATTAGGCCCCAACCTGATAACACATGCTCTCGACTTCAGTTCACCAAGTTTTTATATTATAATTAGTCCACATGAGTAAGGCATGATAATACTTGTCTTCTTGTTTCTGACATTTCATTCAATGTACAGTCCTTAAGGTTCATGTTCAACCTTCAGGTGTTGCATGCCTCACACCTTCATTCCTTCTTGCTGTAGCTCAGTAGTCCGTTGTATGTATGTACCACAGTTCCCCCTTCCGTCCTTCAGTCTGTATCCTTAGGCCGCCTCCATCAGTTGGAGGAGGAAATTGGGAACACTGCCACTATAAACACCACTGTGCAAATGTCCATTTCTGTCCCCACACTCAGTTCTTCCTGGTATATACTGAGCAGCAGAGTTGCAGGCTCCTATGGCAACCCCACCATTATCCTCCCGTGGAACCACCACACTGCCTTTCAAGGGGCTGTACCTCTCTGTTTCCTGACTAACAGTAAATAGGTGCATTTTGTTCTCCACATTTTTTCTAGCACTTGTTTCTCTCTGTTCATTTTTAATTAGTTTTATTCGCACAAACAATCCAACCTGTGTAAATGCCTATGCCACCATAATCTATATGAAGACGTTTCCTTTTCTTCCACAAATAATTCATACCCCTCCCCCATGCCCCCTGCCTGCTGACATTTAGTTTTGGCATAATGCCTTTGTTACATTCAGTGAAAAAACATTACAATGTTACTGTTGACTATAGACCCTAGCTTGCATAGTTGTACTTTTTCGTATATACCATCCATTTTCAGCACCTTGCAATGTTGGCATTCATTTGTTCTCCCTCATGCAAAAATGTTTTTATATTTACCTTTAATCGCCGTCATTGTTCACTCTAGGCATTCCGTCTCAGTTTTTATCCTCTATCTTTCCTTCTGGTTTCATACGTGCCACCAGGCCTTCTTCAATCATACTCACATTCACCTTCATTTAGTGTACTTATATGATTGTGCTATAATCAAGTAATATTGTTATCCATTTCTGAGATTTTAAAATCAGTCCTGTTACACAATCTGTATTCCTTCACTAAATGCCCAATCTCTACCCTGTTTCTGTCTTTTAACTTCAATTCTCAAAGTTCATTCCTTAATGTTAGTTCACAGCAATGAGACCATTCAGTATTTGTCCTTTTGTTTGTAGCTAATTTCACTCAGTATAATGTCCTTAAGGTCCATCCATGTTGTTGCATGCTTCATGACTTTATTCTGTCTTACAGCTGTTTTATACCTTGACTTTTTTAGCCACTCACCTGTTGATGGACATTTGGGTTGATTCCATCTCTTGGCAATCGTAAATAAGACTGCTATAAGCATTGGTGTGGAAATGTTCATTTGTGTCCTTGCCTTCAGTTCTTCTGAAGACACTCCTAATAATGGGATTGCTGGATCATATGGTAATTCTATACTTAGCTTCCTGAGGAACTGCCAAACTGCCTTTCAGAGTGGGTGTACTTTTTTATATTCTTACCAACAGTGGATAAGTGTACCTCTTTCTCCATATCCTCTCTAGCACTTGTCGTTTTCTGTTGTTTTGGTGTTGGCCATTCTAGTGGGTGTAAGATATCTCATTGTGGTTTTGATTTGCATTTCCCTAGTAGTCAGTGAAGTTGAGCTTCTTTTTATGTGCCTGTTAACCATTTGTATTTCCTCTTCTGAGAAGTGTCTGTTCATGTCTTTTGCTCATTTTTTTTTTAATTGGGTTGTTTGTCTTTTTGTTGCTGAGTTGAAGAATCTCTTTATTTTCTAGATACTAAATCCTTATCTCATATCTAGTTTCCAAATTTGTGTCTCATTGCATAGGTTACCATTTTACTTTCCTGACAAAGTTGTTTGATGCATAAAAGTGTTTAATTTTGAGGAGATCCCATTTATCTGTTTCTTTTTTCAATGCTTATGCTTTAGGTGTAAGGTCTTGGAAACCACCTCCCATTACAAGATTTATGAAATATTTCCTCTAAAAGTTTTATGGTCTTAGCTCTAATGTTTAAGTCTTTGACCTGTTTTGAGTAATTTTTCTATAGGGTGTGAGATATGGATCCTCTTTAATTCCTTTGCATATGTACATCCAGTTCTCCAAACACCATTTATTGAAGGAAATACTCTGTCCTAGGTGGGTTGGCTTGACTGCCTTATCAAAGATCAGTTGTCCATAAATGAGCGGGTCTATTTCTGAACACTCAGTTCAATTGCATTGGTCAGTATATCTGTGTTTGTGCTGTTACCATGCTGTTTTGACCACTGTAGCTTCATAATGTGCTTTAAAGTCAGGTAGTGTAAGACCTCCAACTTCATTTTTTTTTTCTCAAGGTATTTTTAGCTATTCAGGGCACCCTGTTCTAATAAATAAATTTGGTTATTGGTTTTTCTATTTCTGCAAAGTAAGTTTTTGGGAGTAATTGGTATTGCATTGAATCTATAAATCAATTTGGGTAGAATTGGCATCTTAACTGTATTTAGTCTTCCAGTCCATGAACATGTATGCTCATTCATTTATTTACGTCTTCCATGATTTCTTTTAGCAATTTCTTGTAGCTTTCTGGGTATTGGTCTTCTGTATCCTTAGTTAAATTTCTTCCTAAATATTTCATTCTTTTGGTTGCTGTTGTAAATGGAACTTTTTTCTTGATTTCCTCCTCAGATTGCTCATCACTAGTGTATAGAAACTACTGGTTTTGGAGTGTTGATCTTGTACCCTGGTGCTTTGCTGTACTCATTTATTCACTCTAGTAACTTTGCTGTTGATTTTTCAGGATTTTCTACGTATGGTATTGTGTCATCTGCAGTGAGAGTTTTACTTCTTCCTTTCCAATTTGGATGTTTTTTATTTCTTTTTCTTGTCTAATTTCTCTTTCTAGAACTTCCAGTATGATGTTGAATAACAATGGTGACAGTGAGTATCTTTGTCTTATGTATTGTTTTGCAACCATCTGTACTTGAATAACTGTTTCTAGTTTTGTATATTTGTGTCCTCTTCCTTTTTACTGACTAGACTAGAAAGATGATTAGTTTTTGCCACTGAAGAATATGTGCTTGAACATAATCTGTTAAACTGTTTTTGCTCATTTTCCGAATTTTTTTGATAAAGCATTGAATTTCCTTGATATAATATTGGCTTTATTTTATAGCTTTGCTTTTTAGATATTTCTTTTGCAGAATACTCTAAATTTTAGTGATTTTTCTTTGATCCAGAGTATGCATTAGTCAAGAACTTAGTCTTCAGAATTAGAGAATTGTGATTGAATTCAGCTCTGCCACTTATTAGCTATGTGATCTGGAATGAGAAATTTCAGTGTTCTTAGCATCAGCTTCCTTCTCTGTAAAATGGTGATGTCATTTTGAATTGCATAGGCTGATGAAAGGATGAATACATATTCCATGCTTAGCTTAATGTTTATTGTATGTTAAATCCTCTGTAAATATAGCTGTTATTCTAAGAGGTTATATTACTGTATATTCTTCAAAAGGCTCAGAATACAGCAGTGAACAAAACTGACAAAAATTCCTTCCTTTCCTGGAGCTTACTGTTGGGGGTGTAGGTTGGCAGGATGGCAGACAATGAAATAGAAAATTTGTGATGTGTCAGATGTTGAGAGGAGAGGGTTATTTCTGCTGTATTTATTGTCTTATCAAGTGAGGCACTAAGGCCAGTGCAGATTAAAAAAAGAAGGGACTTAATTTCTGCCTCTTGATGAGGAACAACATTTGTACACAGGAAGGGGAAGAATCGATGGCTGCTATCTACCATACTAAGGTTGAGAACCTCTGACCTAATTGGCACACTGCTGAAGTCAGTATGATTGTACTGTTTGAGAACTTTAAAGAGAAAGTCACAGATAAGTCACAGATTACATTATTAATATATTAATCGTTTACTGTCGTGTCCTACATTTTTATCTACCCAATGGCTTATTTCATCTATTCATGAACAATAGAAACCTTTTATTTTTGTTTTGCTTTGTTTTGTTTTTGCTATTTGTAACTGTAAAGCCCTTTAGATATATTTATTGTAGCAAATTCTGGGGAAATGCTACTCTGTGTTTCCTTAGCTTTCATTCCTCTGCTCTGAAAAGCAAAAGAAGAAATAAGATGTATTACTGGATCAAATTTTATTTAAAACACTTATATTGAAGTTGACCAAATAGCACACTCTAATTCAACTTGGAATTGGCCATTGCTCCATGATATTATTGTTTGTATTTTGTAGATGATGACTCAAGAGTAAAAAGTTTTAAAGTAACAGAGAACAAAATACATCACAAATTAGGTAAGATTATTTTATTTTTCTTTCTTTTAATAAAATTTTCATTGGAGCAAATGCTATTATTAAACTTTCATTTCTAAATATGAATTACTCTTTCTCAAGTGGGGGGAAATATTATTTGGATATTCAGATAAATTGAAATTATGTATTCTGTTTCCATGAATGGTAAATCATCACAAGCCACTGAGTTACTCTCTTGTGCATATTTAAATCTCTTGTCCATATATAAATCCTGTAGCCCTCCTGCCCTTCGCCCTCATCATAGGGAGCATGCTACCACCTAGGCTAAGAAGCTAAGAGTAGAAAATTTTGTCAAAAAACATAACTGCTAGCAAGATGGCCTTTTTGACAACCCCTTTTCCCACACTTTACTCAATTTTCACTCCTTAACAAAGATGTAGCTAGGTTGGGCTAAATAGGCAGAGATAGGAGCTGGGAACCAGTGCAGAAGCCCATTTCAGGACTAGAGACCCATAGTGATATTTACTGGTCAGATTCAGGGGAACGCCCACTTTTGTGGGATCATAGGACAGCCTTCTCTGTTTCTCCCTATATTTGAGGCCAGGAGGCTCCTGTACTTGTTTCTGAGGAGAACTGGTAATGGTGAGGCTTTTCTCATTGCCTCATCTGAAAACTCACCATCTTGTCTGTATCTAGCCAACCCTAGTAAACAGAGACTGCTGTACTTCTCAATGCTTAATAAAATGATGAACAGAGCAAGGAGTAGGCAAAAGGAAAGAAAAATATCCCTGAACAGGGGTTTTGGCATCCAGAAATAAGAAAATCAAGCTTTATGCCCAGGAACAGTCGTTAACCACTTCTAACAGTAGTTAACAGAACTGCTGTAGGAGATAGAGGATGATAGTTTTAACAATAAAAGAAATATGAGCAACTTCAGAAATTCAGTTAAAGCATAAAAGAATTGCTAGTACTAAAAATAATGATTTGTTTTTAGTTTAAAAAGTCAGTTGGTGAACTGAAGGCAAAGAGACTCACTCCTGAGAGCTGAATTAGATGGTGTTCACATGGAAGAAATTCTTTAGAACAGAGCATAAATACAAAAAGATGAAAACCTTCAGGAAAAATATATGTAATCTCAGTGGTAATAACATGGAATAGACAAAGATGAAAATGATAGGAATTCTAGGAAACAAAGCAAAACAGATGGAGGAGAGAAAACATTTAAAGATAGTAGTGCAATAAAACAACTCAGGATTAAAGATAGGCTTGAGTCCCCAGTTAGAATGAGTTTACCAAGTGCCAATCAGGGTTATTGGAAAAGATACACCTCTAAACGTAAGTTATTTCAATTTCAAGGGTAGAGGGAAGCTTCCGGACAGAAAGAACTAGTTGAATACAAAGTAGAAAAAAAATTGACTGGCAATGCTTATCTGTGTAATATTGGAAGACAACAAAATAATATTTATAGTGTATAATAATCTGGCCAGAATATCTTTGTGATAGGTGAATTATATGTGCAGATAATACAAGATTGAGCTAAGTATCCCCTATATGAAATACCCACGTGAGGTTTTCTAACCAGGTATGTAAATCAGATCTGAATCCAAAAGGAGGAAATGGTCAAGGAATGAGAATTACAGTATACATGTTTAAATGTAAATAATACTGTATATTCGTGTTTTATTGTTGTGTAACTAGAGCCACAAATTAAGTGGCTTTAGACAGCACACATTTATTATCTCACAGTTCCTGTGGGTGAGGCGCTCAGTCATGACTTAGCTGGGTCTTCTGCTCAAGGGTCTCAAAAGGCTGCAGACAAGGTGCTGTCCTGGGCTGTAGTCTCATTTGAGGCTCAGGTCCTCTTCCAAGCTTTCATGATTGTTGGCAGAATTCACTTCCTTGAGGCCTGAAGTCCCCATTTCCTTACTCACTTAGTTAGCAGTGGGCCACACTCAGCTACCAGAAGTCACATGCAGTTCTTGCTATGTGATTGTTACCATAGACTCTTTCAAAATATGTTAGCTAGGTCTTAAATCAGCAAGGAAGAATCTCCTTCTGTTTCTGCTAGACATTCTTAACTATATTCTCATATATAAATATATAATGATAAAATCACAGAAATGATATTCAGTCGTCTTTGCTATAGTCTATTGATTGGAAGGTCAGAAGTCCTTCCTGCATTCTGCTGGGGGCATTATACAAAGGTGTGTGACTCACTGTAGATTACCTTATGGTATATCCACCAATTAATGCTAAAGTGATTGGGGATTTATTAATACTAAATAAGGATTTTTGTAATAGTCCCTTGAAATCCAGTCTTTTTAAACAAAATTTGATATGGTGTGGAGGAGAGTAGGGGTGGAAGATAGGTAGTGAAAATAGTCTCAGAGTTTCATTTTACTGAGTAGGAGAAAGGAAAGAATGTAGTACTTTGGTTAGGATTATCATTTTTGATATTTTCCTGGAGAAATAGGAGTTTGATTTTTCAGTGCCTGAAATAGGGGGGTAATGTTAGAGTGAAAAAAGTACAGCAAACTTGGAAATAATCAAAGGTAGGGGAAAGAAAAGAAATGGTAATTTGATGAAAGCAATGAAAATGAGAAAGAAAAGTCAATAAATGTAAGTTAGTAAATTGGAAGAGGCGGGCAGTGGTGACACAGTGGCAGAGTTCTCGCCTGCCATGCCGGAGACCCGGGTTCAATTCCAGGTGCCTGCCCATGTTAAAAAAAAAAAAGTGAAATGGAAGGAATAAATGGAAGTGTATTTCTTTTTAAACTAAGTAAGTATGAATGGATTGATTCCTCTGATAAGATAGAGACATCAGATTTGGTTAAACAATATATCAAGCCAACCTATATGTTAAGAAACACAAAAAACAGATTTTAAAGTAAAAGATAGTCAAAGGATTATGTAGGCAAATGTAAACAAAATGAAACAGTAGAATAGAGAGAGTGGAATTTAAGGCTAAAAATCCTGAACAGAATAAAGGCATGTGATGATAGAAAAATATTAAGTAGATAGAAAAATCATAAATTTCATGTACCAATCAACCTTGCAACTAAAATGTATAAAGAAGAAATTAATAGAAACAGCCAGGAGATTTTCATTTAAATAATACAGTTAGAATGGTGCATTTTAATAAACTGCTTTCATAATTGGACAGCTCTAATAGACAAACTAGTTAAAGATGTAGAAATTTAATACTATAGCCAGTAAACTCAGATATATGTAACTTTGTATTGTTAAGCTAAAGTAAGTGTCTCTGTGTGTATATATACACACACATGCACACACATAATCTCACCCTTGTCTAGTTTCCTGTTGCAGAGCATTGAGATAGTTTCCAATGCATTTTCTTGCTATTATAAACATTACTGCCATAAATATTCTTATACCTATACCTTTGCCCATTTTTGTATTTTTGCAAATTCAATTTCTAGAAATGAAATTGCTTGGCCAAAGAGTATAATAATACATATTGCCAGATTGTTTTCAGTCAGTGAAAATTTCTACCAACAGTATATGAGAGTGCTATGCTTCTTTAAAATTGCCCAAACTGAGAATTATCAGGTTTTTAAATTTTTGCCGATCTGGTAGCCTATTTTTTTTTATTAGGATTTCTTATCAGCACGAATACATCCTAACATTTTATTTTCTACTCATTTTTCTAAAGCCATTAATGTTCTGAAAGGTGGTAATATCAGTCCAATCTTTCCATAGTGCAGAGTATCATCCAACTAAACATTTATATGTGTGCATCTTTTTACAGTGTTGCCCTCCAACACACCAAATGTTCGTAGGACCAAGAGAACACGATTGAAACCTTTGGAATACTGGCGAGGGGAGCGAATAGATTATCAAGGAAGGCCATCAGGTAAAATTCAATTTATGCTTTAATGTCTGTCAATGATAAAATATTTTAGGATTGCTATAGTTCATTGATTTTTACTGTGGGCAGGGCACTGTTCTGCATATTTTGTTATTTATTTATATAATTATGTTAATTAACATTATATATATAATTTAATAATTCATTTAATAATTCTCTAAATTATTACTAAATAATTACTAAAATGTAATATGAGTAGAATTCAGAACCAGACTTGTCTGATTCCTATAGAGATGGTGATTTTTTTTCTCTATGATAGCTATTTGAAGCAGTATATGACCTAATAGAATGTTATTTTTGTGTTATCCAACAAGATTTCTAATTGAATAAAATGAAGCATTAAATCAGAACATGAAAAAATAGTAGAGATAAAATATTCATCATTATTCTTATCTTTTTTCTTTATATTTTGCTACAAAAATATTTGGGGGTAGGCAGAAAAATATAGTGTTGTTAAAGTTGTTTCCTTTCTTTGAATATACCTAAACTAAAGGAGCTAAACTAAAGTGTTGATTATTATAAACAGTTCATTCCTGGACTTTTAAAAATTTCTTAATTTAAAAAATTTTTTACAACCACTGATAATTGCTGATTCAATCAAGCAACAGAAATCATTGAGTCATGTTTCATTAATGCATCTAGATTTGGGGTAGTAGAGATATAAGTGAAATTGGTTGGAATCAGTGTTATTTGAACTATTTGCTGTAGAATGTAATGATGTATTCTTTGGTGTTTTGAAAGGAAATATGCTGAATTAATTTGAAAAGTTTTGTTTTAAGCTTTTCATTTCCCAGGTATGGTATTTTTTTATTTTAACTTTTTTATTGTCATTGTTAAATTTCAGGAGGATTTGTGATTAGTGGAATACTATCCCCAGACGAAATGTCATCTAAAAGGAAGGCAAAAGGAAACATGGGAAAAGTCAACAAAATACCTAATAGGAAAAGGATCTGCCTTGATAACGATGAAAGAAGTATGACCTTATTCTTGAAAATAACTTTTAGATTTTATTTTAATAACATAGTAGTTTGAGAAGAAGCTCTTTGCAGATTTTGAAATTTACATCTAAAAACTTCAGACGTAATACTATAGGTAAAAATTTGCTTTTTCATTTTTGTGCAGATTTTTAAAGTAAACTTTGTATTCTTAAAAAAAAAAAAAATCATTAGTAGCATAGAATAAAAGATTTCCTCTTGAATCATTTGCCCAGTCAAGTAAAGCTTACCTTTTTCTATGCCCAACCTATTGTTAAAATAGACATTTCAATAAATTCTTTTAAAGTATATTATGTGCTTCCAGTTGTCTTAGAGAATATGCAAAATTTAATCCAATTTAATTACTTTATGATGTAAGAGTTTAAGAGTTGTAATGTTATAATGAGCTTACAGTTTTCATAAGTTTAGGATGTTTGCTTTTATATTAAATCATTGTAGGTTTTGAATTTGAATTTTTGATTATCATAGTAGCCATTATAAACAAAGACATTGTTATGCCTCTGGCAGTTTTCTTTTACAACTCGTAGCTGTATTTCATATTGGAATTTCTTTATAATTGAGAAGAAATTTAAGTAAATAGTTTGTATCAATGGCATTTCTTTTGCAGAGAATAAATTAGTGACACATCTGAATATACCTCTAGGAGATCCTTTTCAGCCAACGAGGGTAAAGGACCCAGACACAAGAGAGATTATTCTCATGGGTAAGATTAGGCATGATATTGAAAATACTTACTTTAATGTATAGTAAGGATTTGTCTAGCAAGGGCACATATCAACCAGACAACTGCTAGCCTGAAGACAAGGTCCTAGAAGCCTCCTGCTTTAATATATTAGATGTCCTTAATCATTTAGTTGATAGAAAGTAGGAAAGGCCACAAGAAGTATGAGGGGTGTGCTATATAGTTTGTGGGGGTTAGCAGAAGACACTCACCTATTTACCAACCAGGTAATATTTACATACAGGAACTATATAATTAATTTTTAACTGTACCAGCGTGTACTGAGGAGTATTTGTCCTAAGTCAGAAGATAAATAAGTCAAAAACAGATCTAATTTGACTATGAAATAGATTCTACTCGATATCTTAAGTAGCGAAGTTATGTCCATAGTCACATCGTTTATTTGGTAGCAGAGGTAGCAGTACAGAGAATTTTGTTTAGTGTAGTATCTTGCTATACTGTACCAGTTTAGAAAAGTTGTGAGTGCCATTGTGAAGAGTTCATCACTTTTTTGTTCAGTCAGTATATTTTCTATATCATGTAGTTTAGGATCACAAACATTCTTATATATCCAGGAAACAGAGGCAGAAGCTGATTGCTGATAGAAGGAATGAATTATAGATCTAGAAATGTTTGTAAGTGAAAGAGAAGTTCCAAGGTGAGATAGTAATTTGTAAACAGTAGTTAGAACTCTGGTTTCTCATAGCTTTTACTTGATAAAGATCTTATCTAATCATTGTTCAAGTAAACTAAAAAAATTCTGTTGACCTGGTGATACATTTGTATTGTGGGCTATTTAAACTTTCTAAAGATAAGAAATTCTTGTCTCTCAGCTCATTTTATCTTTTGAACAAAAATGACTGCCATTATTGCTAATTTCTAAGACTTATATGAGTGCTTACTTTGCCAGACAGTGTTTTAAATATTGTATGCACATTAACTCATTTACAGCTCTGTAACGTAGATGAACTGTTATTATCCCATATTACAGAAAAGGAAACGGAGGCCCAGTGAGAGGTTAAGGAACTTGCCTAAGGTCACACAGCTTGTAAGACTGAAGCAGAATTTGACCTTTCTCTCTGTGCCTCTGTTTCCTCTTCTGTAAAATTTAGCTCTGCAGTTAGTGCTCTTAAACCACCTCTGTCTCTCTTAAGTCAAATTTATATCTAGAAATAACTTTTGTTAGAAATTTGCGTATGTTATATCATTGAGCAGTATCATGACTATTGCGTTATGTATATTTCTCTTTTTCTCCTAGATCTTATAAGGCCACGAGATACATATCAATTTTTTGTTGAGCATCATGAGTTGAAAGTATATAAAACATTGGATACATCCTATTTTTCTGCTGGAAAATTGATATTAGGGCCATGTCAAGAAAAGGGAAAGCAGCATGTTGGCTCTGATACATTGGTAAGTATCTATGTTTCTCCTTATATTTATTTTTTGCTATAAGCACAGCACTGATTTACTGGTTTGATCAGATATTTAAAATTCTAAGTTTTATTTGTATGAAAATCCTATTACTGTAGTGCACAGATAATTTTTATTTCATTCATTTATAGCCAACCAACTTAAAGCACTTGTTCTGTGCTTAGCACATAGCCTTGAGATTCAGAAGTGTAAGGAATGGTTTTACAAGGATTTTAGAATTTAGATTTGCAGATAAATCATTGGAATTTTAGAACTAGAGGGAGTATAGATTAAGTTATATTTCTCATTTCTCAGATTACACAATTGAGAAATAGGGAGAATAAAAAAACTTCTTAAATATCACATTACTTATTAGCAGCAAATTTAGGACTAGGCACTAAATAGTTTCTTCTGTATGTACTGAGCACTATACTGTTATATATATATACCAATATTACTGGCTGAAGTTTAAACGAAATCCTGCGTGAATCTCCTTCTCTTACACTTGCTCTCTCTCTCTGTCTCTCTCTCTCTCCTGCTTTCTCGCGCGCGCACACACACACACACACACACACACACATACATACATTCAAGTACCCTTTACTTAAAGCACTTTCTAAGTGCCAGGTATCATGCTAAGAAGTTCACACATAGTAGCTTAGAAAGTTAAAGTAACTTGTTAGCCCAGATTCACCCAGTTAGTTAATGACATTCTGTTAGGCTTCTGATTTATATACTTTACTACTGTATCAGCTGCATTAGCAGAAAGTGTTACTAGAGAATAGCTCCGAAGAGGATAGAGATAATTTTAGGGGAGAAGGGAGCCATTTCCAGAAGGGTTGAAGATATTTAAAACAATATGAATAAAAGTATGGAAGTCACAGTTAAACATGAAAGAGGCAATAAAGACAAGATTCTGAACACAACAAATTGCTTTGTGTTCTTGAAGTCTTAAAATCTCAAAATTTTAAAGGCAGATATTTCAAAATAGTGCCAATTCCCCAGATATAAAGAATTTGTTAGAAATTGAATAAAAAATGAAAGCCACTAGGCTTAGGGAATTGAAAACACTGTCTAATGGTACTACTTAGCTGGTGACTGTAATTACTTCTCTTCGTTTGTTAGTCCTTTGGGAAAATCAATTTGGATTAAACAGCTGTTCAGGAATGTGTGGTTGTGGTAGTGATGTGTAGTAGTAAAGAAGAAAATAATAGTTTAGCTGAACTTATGTGTTCTAGTTTGCTGACTGCCAGAATGCAATATACCAGAAACGGAATGGCTTTTAAAAAGGGGAATTTAATAAGTTGCTAGTTTACAGTTCTGAGGCCTAGAAAATGTCCCAATTAAAACAAGTCTATAGAAATGTCCAATCAAAGGCATCCAGGGACAGATACCTTGGTTCAAGAAGGCTGATGAAGTTCACGGTTTCTCTCTCAAGTGGAAGGGCACATGGCGAACACAGTCAGAGTTTCTCTCTCATCTGGAAAGGCACATGGTAAATATGGTCAGGATTTCTCTCTCTGGAAGGGCAGATGGCAAACACAGCATCATCTGCTAGCTTCCTTCTTCTCCTGGCTTCCTGTTTCATGAAGCTCCCCGGGAGGCATTTTCCTTCTTCATCTCCAAAGTTCGCTGGCTGATGAACTGTTTCTTGTGACTATGTCGTTCTGCTCTGTTCTCTCTGAATCACTCTCATTCTCCACGTTTCCTCTTTTATAGGACTTCAGAAACTAATCAAGACCCACCCAAATGGGTGGAGACACGCCTCCAGCTAATCCAGCCTAACAACCACTCTTGATTAAATCACATCTCCAGGGAGATGATCTAATTACAGTTTGAAGCATACAATACTGAATAGGGATTAGAAGAAATGACTGCCTTTACAAAATGGTATTAGAATTAAAACACGGCTGTTCTAGGGTACCTACATCATTTCAAACCAGCGCATTATACAGTTGTCATTTCTGTGGGTAGAGAAAAATAATTGAATACCATAATTTTATTCTCCAAATCAGAGCATTTTTGAGGGTGAACAGGGGAGTACTACTAATTATTATGTTTTTGGATAATAGCCATAAACTGAGATTTTGCTGGGCTTATGGTTTTCTCAGTTATAGTATTTCTTATGCATTGGGTAAGGTTATATTACAAAGGATATGATTAGGATAATTTCAGTTTTTTGGTAGGGAATCAAATGTCTTTATCATACAATTAAAGTTTGAGACATCTCAGTTAAGAAGTAGAAATGTTCTCTGTAAACATTTATCTTAGGTTTAGTCCAATAACATTTATTGAGGGTCTGCTACTAGGGTGCACTCTCAAGGAGTTCTGCTCTGGGGGTAGGGTGATGATGATACTTAAACAACTAACTTGAACATACTGTGAAAAGTGACGTAATGTTATATTTTATATTTATATTTTAAACTGTTGAGGAAGCAGTTTAATGAACAAGCAGTTTGTCTGAGGGAAGGGGAGAGTGTCTCTGTTGCTCTGTGGTTTATTTCTCTATATAAAGCAAGTTATTAAAAGTTAAATGTACAAGTAGTCAGTTTATACGATTGCCTTTAAATTTCTACTGCCTTTGGATTACCTTTACTCCATTTCAGATTACATGAACTACCCAACAAGAGAAAACAAAACTCAACTTCAACTCAGTTGTGATTTTCTCAGCTCTCAGTTCATTATAGAGTAGGCTGTATTTCATTGGAATGTCTCTAGGAGAAAAGAATACCATTGGAGATAGAAGCCTCTACAGTACAAAATATTATATATCTGTATTCTTAATTAGAAAAATTATAGAATTTGAAAAGTATCAAATTTTAAGAATATTTAATGTTATATTAACATTTTAAAAACATTACATTCTAAGGACATATTTTAGTCTTTGACATTACAGGAATCTGTGAAATCATGAGTAGCTGGAGTATCACATTCAAAACTATTCTTTTTGATAGCAAAATTAACATAAATTCAAAAGAGGAAAAAGAAAGCATCAAGACTCTTGTATTAGTAAATAAGGGTACCTTGAGTGAGGAAAGATATGGAAAAGGTATACATGAAATCTAAGATTAAATTTTTATTATTATATCAGTAAAACTAGAAGCCTGTTTTATTATTGTATCAGTAAAACTAGAAGCCTGTTTTAAATATTTTAAAATATTCATTTGTTTAGTCTTAAGATATTTCATATTGACCAGGAATTATTAGAAGAGTAAAATTAGCATTGAAATAACTAAAGAGAGAAATGGTCCCAGTAATATGATAAAGGTACAATTAAATATATGAAATGTCACCACTGAACTAATTGTAATTACCTGTTAAACTCTAATGCCTTTATTATGCAAAAGGAAATTTGAGTAGCAAATGTTTGAAATGTTTAACTGATTGATATTCAAAGTAATCCACATTAAAAACAACTGTTCTTTATACTTTCAGATGTAATAGAACTTATTAAATAAACGTTCATTCTTCTGATGTATAAATCTCGTTTCAAGAAGTTTATCTTATGAGATAATTTAAAAGTTAGGGGGAGGGGGGAAGCTGAACGTATGAAGTTAAATATTCCAACACTGTAATTGCAAAAAAAATAAAAACTACTGAAGTGTGCTGCAGAAAGAAAATGGTTATACTATTATGTGATAATAAGCAATTATATAGCACTTATATATTCCAGGCACTGTGCTAATAATTTTTTACATTAATTTAAGCATATTATTTTGAAGATTAAAAGAAGTTGTTTAGGATAAACTTTTGAGAAAAATGCGGCAGGTAGAAAATTTCCCATATTTAATCGGAACAGAATTTGGAAATGCAAATGACAAAAACTTGAAGGAAATATAGAAAATAATGTGTTAACTATTTTGTTTGGTTGATTTTATACTTCGTGATTATAGTTTATTTTTATTTACTTTGAATATTTCCTTTAACTTTTTATCATGAATATCAGAATTAAAGTTTTTTCAAATAAGTTTTAAATTCTTAATACACAAAGCACACACAGATATATGCTTTTGAAAAACAAATAGAGTTGACAAGATGGAGCGCTAGCAAAATTAATTCATGATTAATGTTAGAAAATCTGTAGAAGAATTTGAAGAGCTAACATACTAATTATGGGAACCCTCTAGGATGACAGAAGATGATAAGGGTAGCTGAGGCTGAACATGCTTCAGCACAAGTCAGATCAGTGGGAGAAAGCTTGGGATGTTTTACTTGTCTACCTGTTGCTTTCCGTAGATCTTTTTAGCCTCATGGCCACTGTAAAGCAGAGCAACAGCATCCTAGTATGGGGGGTAATATTGGGCCAAAGCCCAGTGAGATGATGAAAATGATAAATTTACATAAGCAGAACCATGAGTTATTCCACTTTTCCAATTGTTGTCTTAGTTTTCTAGGGCTGCTGTAACTAAGTATCACAAACTTGGTGGCTTAAAACAACAGAAATGTATTTTATCACAGTTCTGGAGTTTAGAAATCCAAAATCAAGGTCAAGCATGCAGGGCTATGCTTCCACTGAAGTCTGTAGGTTCTGGTGGTGGCTTGACAACAATCCTCTGTTTTCCTTGGTTCATGGCATAATCCATTCTCTGCCTCTGTCACATGGCTATCTGACTGTGTCCAAATTTCTTCTCCTTATAAAGACATCAGTCACAGTGAATTAGGGCCAATATCTTAACTAATAACTAATCCAGTTAGGCTTCATCTTAATGAACAGCTCTGCAAAGACCCTGTTTCCCAGTGGGATCACATTCATAGACTGGGGTTAGATGTATTCCAGTTAGTAAAATGAAGAAGGGATATTAGCATTGAATATTACCCTTTTAGAATTTCTGATGAACTTCTGACAAGTTGGGTATAGGCATTAAGTATCAATAGCTGCTAACATCTTAAAAAGCACTACAACTAGACACTGTCTGTCTCCTGATAGAAGAACACAACATTAGCTGTGAAATGGCCTCGCTTTGCCCATCCTCACAGAAAACAAAAAACCCAAAAACCTGAATCTGATTAAGTCTCTAGATCTAACTCTCAGTTTACAGGAAATACATAGGGTAGTGGAATCTTAAATGACACCACAGGGATACACTTAAAATCCAGCTGTGCAAAAAATTTTATGGCAAACTGCTTGATTACTTCAATAAATAAGCTGCAAGGGATAAAAATGAGAGATCAGGGTGAAACAATGTGCCAGGTCTCAACCATGCATTGACTTTTTGGAGTAGGTAATTATTTGTTGTATGGGGTCCATTCTCTGCATTATAGTATGTTTAGCAGCATTCCTGGCCTCTGCTTATGAGATGCCAATAACATCCCTCTAGATATGCAGTCAAAAATATCTTCAGACACTGCCAAATGTCCCCTGGGGGGTGGGGGTGGCGAAGTCAACCTGGTTAACAAGAATTGCTATAGATTGACACAAATGAACCAATCACAATGTGTGATTCTTATTTGGATCCTCACTCAAACAAAGCCTTAAAAATATGGTATTTAAGAGAATTGGCAATTTGAACATTGTCTGGTATTTGATATTGTTGATGGAATAATAGTTTTGTGGTCAGGTTTACAAAAAAGCACCTTGACATTTAAAGATACACACTGAAGTATTTACAGGTGAAATAAAAGATACACACTGAAGTATTTACAGGTGAAATAAAAGATACACACTGAAGTATTTACAGGTGAAATATGCTGGGCATTTGTTTCAAAGTAATATAGAATTGCGAAAGTAGACTCTGGGTGTGTAGGTTGTTGGAGTTAGATGTACATGGAAGTTCATCATACTGTTCTATTTTTATGAATTTTAAAAGCCTCTGTTAGAGAATGTTTGTTAAACTGAGACAGAGATATGGTTAAGAGAGCCACACTGAATAGATAAAAAAGCAAAAGAAAAACACCTACTAATAAATACTTTGACTCTCTGGACAGTGTTTTAACTTTTGTTTCTTCAGTTCAGGCAAGTTTTTTTCTGAATGCAATACAAAATTTTTTGTCTTATTTAAGTGTAAAAGTTTCTTTAGGACCATTTAGTAGCTTTTTTCACTTTTTAGGGAGGCACTGTTAATTGTATGTAATTTTTTTGTCTTTTTACTGTCTCCTTGATCCATTAGTCAGATTGAATAGTCTGGCATACTAAACACAAACCATTACAGAGGAGCACATAAACCTAGTTATTTTTCTAGTTTAGCTAGGTGATTTTCTTTACCATGATGTTAAATTTTCATAAGTTTATGAATAGGAAGGAGAAAAGAAATTTTAAACTTAGTTTTTCTCTTGCTCCCCTAACAAATTATCAGCAATTTGGTGGATTAAAACAGCATCATTATTACCTCATGATTCAGTGGGTTAGAAACCTGGCAGACTTGGGTGGATACTCTGCTTAGAGTCTCACCAGGCCAAGATTAAGGTGTTGGCAGGGCTGTGTTCCCTTCTGGAAGCTCTGGGAGAGGTATCCACTTCCATACTCATTCAGGGTGTTGGCACAATTCAGTTCTTGTAACTGTAGAACTGAAATTCCCAATTCCTTGTTGGCTTTTGGCCCCCTTCTACCATCATCAGTGTCAGCAATGTGAATCCTTCTCATGCTTCTAATGTCTCTAACTTCTTCCTCATCTCTCTCCTGCTTACAGCAGGAGAAAGTTTTCCACTTTTAAGGAAATAATTGAGGATAATCTCCCCATCTTGAGATTCCTTTTGCCACGTACTATAACATATTTACTGGTTCTGGGGACTATAATGTGGACATCTTTGGAAGGCTGTTATGCTGCCACCATATATCTCTTTTAAGGTTCTTTGGAATGTTATCATTGTTCTGGGTCAATCTGAAATAAGATTTTTATTTTAAATTTTACAGGTTTTTTATGTTAACTTTGGTGACCTTTTATGTACCTTACATGAAACACCTTATATAATATCTACTGGAGATTCATTTTATGTTCCTTCAGGTAAGAATAATTAAAGGCATTTTATTTGTAGTTACAGTATATTTATATAGTTGCTTATGGACAGCATGAAAATCGAGGCCAGAGAATGAAATGTGATGTGACTGATGCCAAATTCATATTTTAATTTTATCATTAGGTAAGTACATTAATGGTTCAATACATGAAAATTGAACAAGAGTTGTTTATTGCTGTATTAGAAACACATATATGATATCCCAGGTAGAAGATAAATTATCTCTCCCAGGCGGCTGCCGTGGCTCAGGAGGCAGAGCTCCGACCTGCCATGCTGGAGGTCTGGAGTTCGATCCCTGGTGCCTCCTGCCCATATGCAAGTTAAAAAAAAATTATCTCTCCCATGTTATCTTTTAAGACATTATGTAGTCAGACAGTTTTTAGTGAGTTATTTTAAATATATTGAACATGTGCTATCAGTTATTGAAGAACACGGGTTTTTAGAAATAGAAATTTTAAATCATTTGTTCAGTCATTTATTCAGCAAATATGGTTGAAGTCGACTATGGCCAGAGTTTGAGATACCTAAGTAACCAAAACAGGCAAAAACTTCTGCCCTCATGGAGACTTACATTCTAACAGAAAGAGACAATTATAGTTGTATTTATATGTCTTTAGTATATGCCAGCACTGTTGTGAACACTTTACATTTATTAGTTCAGTTAATCTTAAAATGCCTTAATTTCTCATTTATGGAAAGTATCAGTAGCAATGAGTGACCAGTGTATCACTCAGTGCTAATAAACCCTATCTTATATTGTTCATCTGTATCTTATTTTTGCTATTATTTATTATCTAAGTTTATTTAATGGTGGCATGTCCTGTTTTTAACTTTGATGTTTTATTTTATTTAACATTTTACCATTTATACTAACCTGTATATGTGTTTCTGTTTGGGGTAATCCATTGGTTATTTTACAGGAAAATATTATTTTTTCTTCTTGCACCCTTATCTCATCTCTGCTTTGTTATTAAAGTGATGCAGAATTTATATTGTTTCATGCCTTATTTGATTCACAGGTGGATTAATTTTGGATTAATAAGTTTAAAATTAAATAAGAGTTACTTTGGGTTAGGTAAATTCATCGTTTTTATTTTGTGTTATATATTATAACTGCCATGGTGATGGCTGAGTACTTAATCAAAAGGAAATGATTCCTATGGAAATAACTTGCTTTTATTTTGTGTCATTTTTAGGTAATTATTACAACATCAAAAATCTCCTAAACGAGGAAAGTGTTCTTTTTTTTACTCAGATAAAAAGATGAAAGATGAAACAAAGTTTAACAGTGTTTATACAAATTTGTACAGTAAGACGTTTATCTTTGTAATTCCTTGTGATGTTTTAAAATAAAATTTTTATTTTGTGTGTACTTGTATCAGATAAACATTTTCAAAGTTCCATTGTGTTGTCTGATTTTACCACAACTATATGCATTGCCTGTAGTGATGCCATATTATTTTAATAATCAAGAACACCACAATCACTGTTCTTCTGACAATTCTTTGTCACAAGAAATCTGATTATTAAGCCTATTCATTTAAAAAATATTTTCCATATCTTAGTTTTATATTATTAATCATTAAATAATCTAATAGGGAACTGTGGTAAATGGTACATTGGGAGTAGCATATATTTAAACCAACAATTACATATAAACTTCTTTTCCCTCATATTTCTGCTTACATTTTCTGCTGAAGGAGGTACCTTTGCCTTTGCTAGCTGTATTTGGTTCCCCTTCCCCTTTTACTATTAAAATGAAATGCTTCAAGAAACAAATCGAGGCTAAAGAGTCTAATTTTGATTTCTTTTATATAGATACATGATGTAATTAAAATTAACTCTGAAGAAATTGGTGTTTCATGATAAATCATCTTTAGGCCAACCCCTTTTTAGGTCTATATTCGACAGTTAAATGCTTTTATAGCGTAAGGCCTCCTAGAGATAGAGCAAATTTAACTCAGAAATTGATGAATAATGAACTGAACACTACCCAGAAATCCGCATTTCAAGCAGTGACATTTATCAGCTTTTAGAAATATATTGTTGAGTTGACTAGGAAAGAATATTGAAGTACAAATAAATTAATATTTAAAAAAGGTAGAAATTACTTTTTACCTCAGTTTTTGGCTTATAAATACATTTCCTTATGGGAAATGTCATGGTATTTTTGCTGATAGGCAGTGTTTGAGCTTTATCAGAATATTTATATCATGAGTTAATGGAAACTTACATCTTGGAAAATTTAAGAGAATATAAAAATGATGTGCATTCTTGTTGAACACATTTACTGAGTGCCGTTTCTGCAAAATGTTGGGTAGGCCCAGACAAAATATTGCTGTTTATCATAGAGAAGTCAAAATTGCCATTTTATTGTTTATATTTTTATAGCATAGAAAGCAGTCTGCCATGCTGAGAAATTTGTTAATATGTAGGAAATCCTACTACTTCATGAATCTAAGAATCTGCCTTTAAAATGTCACTGACTTTTTTCTTTCCTGGAGCTGCTGAAGCTTTACGCCTGCAATTCAAACGAATTGCTCCAGCTCCTCTCTTGATGAAAGGAGAGTTAGTGCAAAAGATCATTGCACAATAATCCAGGCTTTCTTCTTAACATCACCAGAAGAACTAAGATTATGTAGAAAACTAAAGGAGATTTGGAGAAAAAAATCGGTTAAATGTCAGAAACAAATTGCAGAAACAAATTCAGCTCATTCCTGAAGTTATTTTAAATCTATTAGCCCAAACATCTTCGTCCCATTTGACAAAATTGTAATTCTGTAGTGTATTAGGGTTCTCTAGAGAAACAGAATCAACAGGGAACATTCAAAAATATAAAATTTATAAAAGTGTCTCACATGACTGTGGGAACACAGAGTCCAAAATCTGCAGGGCACTCTGTGAAGCCGACAATTCCGATGGAGGGTCTGGACGAACTCCACAGGAGAGGCTTGCCGGCTGAAGCAGGAAGAGAGCCTGTCTCTTCTGAATCCTCATTAAAAGGCTTCCATTGATTAGATTGAGCATCACTTATTGCAGAAGACATTCCCCTTGGCTGATTACAAGTGGAATCAGCTGTGGAAGCAGCTGACGTGATCATGATCTAATTCTATGAAATGTTCTCATTGCAACAGGCAGGCCAGCACTTGGCCAAGTTGACACATGAAGCTAACCATGACAGTCCACCCCTTGTCAACTTGGCAGCTATATATATCACCTTAAACCATACCTCATTTCTAAATAAAAAACATTAAAACTCACATTTTTTTCTTTCACCTAACAATACTCAACTGTACTGCATATAACTGGAAACACAGTAAGTATCTCCAGAATAGGATGCAAGTCCTTGGGTAATATTCATTCTTAAACTTGATATCTTACAACTTAAATAGCATAACAGGAACGAAACAGCATCACAGTCCTTGTTTCTGTAACTGATCGTGTGGTCATAGTTCATATTTATCACTACCTTCTTCCATTACCCATTCCATGTTCCTGTTTACCCTCAGCAGGCACTTTAGCTGGCCATGGTTCTTTGCCTGGTGGGGTGACCTAAACCTTCATTCCTGAAGTTTCAGACCCATTGGTAGTCCTGCCTGGATTGGGTTGTTGCAGTTTTCCATTGATTTTAATCACAAAATCAAAGTACTAAAAAAGGTACTAAAAAGTACTAAAAAAGCTGCCCTAGGGGATCTCCTATATTCCAAGAAAACTCTTCTTTACTTCCATTGTATAGTTGCAGTCCTATTTCCCCTGAAAGGGTCAATCACCCCAGACAATAATGCAATCCCCTTCTTGGCTTGTTGATCCAGGGGCATGAGTAGCCCAAAATGATCAGGTGGCAGTCTTAGATTCCGGTTCAATGGAATCGTTGTTTCTCCTGGTGGAAATACTCCTCCTTTTGGAACTAAAATCTGTAGACCAGCAGATCTCAGGGTCTCAGGGACAGGAAGCAAAAGTTTTCCTAGTGGATCACTAGGGGTAATAGTGAGTGGTGCCACTCCCATTTCCACCCCTTGATTCTTGGACCCATGGATCCTGGCTATGGGAGAAATAGCACCATACAGCAGACATTGATTAAGAGCACGTATCACTTCCTGGAGAACATTATGCCAGCCTTTGAAGGTATTGCCACCTAGTTGGCACCGTAATTGAGTTTTCAAAAGGCCATTCCACCGTTCTATCAATCCAGCTACTTCTGGACGATGGGGAACATGGTAAGACCAGAGAATTCCATGAACATATGCCCATTCCTGCACTTCATTTGCTGTGAAATATGTTCCTTGATCAGAAGCAATGCTATGTGGAATACCATGATGATGGATAAGGCATTCTGTAAGACCACGGATGGTAGTTTTGGCAGAAGCATTGTGTGCAGGGAAGGCAAACCCATACTCAGAGTATGTGTCTATTCCAGTTAGAGCAAATCGCTGTCCCTTCCATGAAGGGAATGGTCCAATGTAATCAGCCTGTCACCATGTAGCTGGCTGGTCACCTCGGGGAATGGTGCCATATTGGGGACTGAGTGTAGGTCTCTGCTGCTGGCAGATCAGGCAGTCAGCAGTGGCTGTAGCCAAGTCAGCCTTGGTGAGTGGAAGTCTATGTTGCTGAGCCCATGCATAACCTCCATCCCTACCAACATAACCGCTTTGTTCATGAGCCCATTGGGCAATGACAGGAGTTGCTGGGCAAAGACGCTGACTGGTATCCACAGACGGGTCATCTTATCCACGTGATTATTAAAACCTTCCTCTGCTGAAGTCACCCTCTGGTGTGCATTCACATGGGCCACAAATATGTTCATGTTTTTAGCCCACTCAGAAAGGTCTGTCCATACACTTCTTCCCCACACCTCTTTGTCACCAATTTTCGAATTATGGTCTTTCCAAGTCCCTGACCATCCAGCCAAACCAAAAGCAACAGCCCATGAGTCAGTATACAAACACACCTCTGGCCAGTTCTCCTTCCAAGGAAAATGAACAACCAGGTGCACTGCTCGAAGTTCTGCCCACTGGGAGGATTTCCCCTCACCACTGTCCTTCAAGGACACCCCAGATAGGGATTGTAGTGCTGCAGCTGTCCACTTTCGGGTGGTACCTGCA
This sequence comes from Myrmecophaga tridactyla, assembly GCA_004026745.1. NCBI lineage: Eukaryota > Metazoa > Chordata > Mammalia > Pilosa > Myrmecophagidae > Myrmecophaga > Myrmecophaga tridactyla. The sequence continues at coordinate 13,801 of PVIY010003847.1, read as the reverse complement.
TATCATGCTGAACCATCTGTAAACCAGGCCCAAGTTTTCTCTTCCTCAGTCAATTCACTGTAAGGAACTCCCCAAGAGGCCATAGCTCTGGTCTGGGAAAGAAAGTAATGTGGCAGGAGTGGTAACCATGGGCATTTGGGCCACTTCCTCATGTAACTTACTTGTGCCTTCAGGACCTGCTCTGGCTCTATCTCATATATACCATTTCCATTTTATAATAGAGTGCTGCTGTGCATGCCCAACTTTAAGGCTTGGTGGGTCAGATAACACTCAGCTCATGATAGGCAACTCAGGTCTCATGGTAACTTGGTGGCCCGTTGTTAAGCGTTTGGTCTCTACTAAGGATGTGCTGGATCATACGACCCAAGTGGCAGAGCAGCTTGTCCAGCAGCCTGGACCTGTTGCAGAGCCTCCTCTTGTTTAGGTCCCCACTCAAAGTTAGCAGCTTTCCTATCACTTGATAAATGGGCTGGAGTAGCACACCCAAATGAGGAATATGTTGTTGCCAAAATCCAAAGAGACCAACTAGGTGTTGTGCCTCTTTTTTGGTCGTAGGAGAGACCAGATGCAGCAACTTATCCTCCACCTTAGAAGGGATATCTTGACATGCCCCACACCACTGGACACCTACAAATTTCACTGAGGTGGAAGGCTGCTGTATTTTGGTTGGATTTATCTCCCATCCTCTGACACGCAAATGTCTCACCAGTAAGTCTAAAGTAGTTGCTACTTCTTGCTCACTAGGTCCAATCAACCTGCTATCATCAATATAATGGACCAGTGTGATGTATTCTGGTAAGCAGAAACAATCAAGGTCCCTGCGGACAAGATTATAGCATAGGGCTGGAGAGTTGATATACCCCTGTGGTAGGACAGCAAAAGTATATTGCTGACCTTGACAGCTGAAAGCAAACTGTTTCTGGTGGTCCTTACTAATAGCTATTGAGAAAAAAGCATTTGCCAGGTCAATAGCTGCATACCAGGTACCAGGGGATGTACTGATTTGCTCAAGCAATGATACCACATCTGGAACAGCAGCTGCAAGTGGAGTTACCATCTCATTGAGCTTAAAGTAATCCACTGTCATTCTCCAAGACCCATCTGTTTTCTGCATAGCCCAAATAGACTTGAATGGGGATGTGGTGGGAATCACCACCCCTGCATCCTTCAAGTCCTTAAGAGTGGCAGTAATCTCTACCATCCCTCCAGGAATCCAGTATTGCTTCTCATTTACTATTTTGCTTGATAGGGGCAGTTCTAGTGGCTTCCACTTGGCCTTTCCCACCATAATAGCCCTCATTGCACAAGTTAGAGAGCCATTGTGGGGATTCTGCCAGTTGCTCAGTATGTCTATACCAATTATACATTCTGGAACTGGGGAAATAACTACAGAATGGGTCCAGGGCCCACTGGGCCCACTGTGAGATGGACTTGAGCTAAAACTCCATTGTTCACCTGGCCTCCACAAGCCCCCACTCTGACTGGTGAACCAGAGTGACGTTTTGGGTCCCCTGGAACTAATGTCACTTCTGAAGCAGTGTCTAATAACTACAGAAATATCTGATCATTTCCTTTTCTCCAATGCACAGTTAACCTGGTAAAGGCCGTCAGTCTCTTTGGGGAAGGCTTGGAGGAAGATTAATAGTATAAATTTGTGGCAGTGTAATAGGGTTCTCCCCCAAAGGGACCTGGCCTCCCCTTCATTTAGGGGCTCTGGATCTGTAAACTGTCTCATGTCTGGAAATTGATTAAGGGGCTGTGACTCTGTGTTTTTGTAATTCAGGTTAGACTTCTGTTCACTTGACCTAGAGCTCTTTTGTTTATACCGCTCAAACAAGAATTTAGTAGACTGCCCTTCTATTGTATTTCTAGGTACCCCATGATTTACTAGGCAATGCCACATATCTCTGCAAGTCATATAATTTTGACTTCTGCTTTGAGTTTGCTGTCTATTATAATTGCCACGTCTACCGTCTTTGTTGATTAATTGCTGCCACCTGGCTTTTGCCAACTTGGGATCTGGTCATCCCCATTGCATTTAAGGATTCTGTTGTGGGGTGCACCGAAAGAGAGACCACATAATTCAAAACTGCAAGCCAATTTGGAGTCTTTATTAGCCAGCCGGCAACTGCCCCAGAAACTTCCAAGAAGGAAGATTCAGAGAGCAGCACCTAGAGGTTTTCAAGGTGCGCTTATAAAGGCTAAAATTGTGTTGTGGTTTTGCAGTTGCTAGCAAGCAAGTGTATCATAGAAGCAGAAAAATTCCGTTAGCTGTTGCCAAAATACATCCCGTTCTCTGTTTCCTAACATTGGTTATTGTTTAACTCTTGGGGACATTCCGCCCCAATGTTGTGGGGACTTTCCCTGCTTGGACCTGATTGATTGCCCCTGCTTGGGCCTGATTGATTGCTCCTGGCCCTCCACAGATTCCAGCTCAGTGACATCAGTTCCTATAGTAATATCTGACCTACAGAGAAGTGCAACTACTGAGCTCTTCAGGGATGATGGTGTTAACTTCACAAATTTATTTCTCACTGTTCTGGTAAAAGGTGCATCCTCCGGACATTCCTGGGGTGTAAGAGCAGGCTTTGCATGATAAATCCACTCTAGCATTCCAATCTCTCTAATCCTCTGGATCCCCTCATCTACATTATACCAGGGCAGTTATGGCATTTCAACGTCAGGTAATGTTGGCCACCTTTTGATCCATGTTTCAACCAACCATCCAAACAAACTGTTAATACCTTTTCTAACCCCTCAAGCTATAACATTGAATGCAGAGTCTCTGCTTAGTGGGCCCATATCAATAAATTCAGACTGATCTAGCCTCATATTCCTCCCACCATTATCCAACACCTTTAAAATCCATTGCCACACATATTCCCCTGATTTCTGTCTATATAAATTGGAAAACTCACACAGTTCTTTTGGAGTATCATGTACCTTCTTACATGTGATACTTTGTACCTCACCCATAGGTGCCTGTTGGGACTTTAGTCTAGTTATAGGTCTGGAAGAAATGAGGGGTGGTGGGGGTGGGTCATGAAAAGAGTTAGAAATATCTTCCAAGCCATTTGCTTCAGGGCCTTCATTTGCAATTTCATCTGGTGAAACAGGATTAATCACTATAGGTCTAATCCCTTCAGGAGGAGGTTGGGTGGCCAACTCCGCAAGGCAGGCTGGAGGTGGGGCGGTTATGTCCTCAGGGCAGACTATTACAGGGTTATCTAGAGAAGACTCAGCATGACCTAGGGTTTCAACCTCACCTCCACATCATTATCAATCCATATGTCATCATTACATTTTTCAGCGTCCCACTCCTTTGCAATCAATGCCCTCACTTTAATGGCAGACACCATGCAAGATTGAGATTTCAGTTTACGTTGGAAAGTTGCTACTCTATAAGATTATGAGTCTGATTTTCAGAGATCTCAAGTCTACGGCTAAAGGAAATAAGATTTTCCTTCAGGATACTCATAGAAATGTCTACATTTGTCAGACAGCGCTTAAGATTCTTGTTTGAAGCCTTAGTCCCATCCCTTTCACTCCTTAATGTAGCCAGTGTATCTAGCAACAAACAGCCAACATCTCTATACCTTTTATTTCTACAAAACTCTGTGAAGGTGTCAAAAACATTATCCCCCAGAGACTGGCTTCGTACAAGCGAAGCATTAGGAGAATCAAATGGTGATATTTTGACTATCTCTTTTGCCAACTCACTCCATGGATTGGGAATGTCATTCTGATTATGGGAATCAGAGTCCTTAGTGCCTTTGAATCCAGTCAGAGTAGAAAACCATTCATAAAAACCCATTTTTAAGATTCTGTTTCTTAAGAACCACTCCTGGTACCAAGATGTATTATTTAGGGGTCTCTAGAGAAACAGAATCAACAGGGAACACTCGAAAATATAAAATTTATTGAAGTGTCTCAAGTGACCATGGGAACACAGAGTCCAAAATCCACAGGGCAGGCTGTGAAGCCGACGATTCTGATGGAGGGTCTGGATGAACTCCACAGGAGAGTCTTGCCGGCTGAAGCAGGAAGAGAGCCTGTCTCTTCTGAATCCTCCTTAAAAGGCTTCCAGTGATTTGACTGAGCATCACTCATTGCAGAAGACACTCCCCTTGGCTGATTGCAAATGGAATCAGCTGTGGATGCAGCTGATGTGATCATGATCTAATTCTATGAAATGTCCTCATTGCAACAGACAGGCCAGCACTTGCCCAACCAGAGAAACAGATACCACCACTTGGCCAAGTTGACACATTAAGCTCACCATGACATGTATTATGCTTTCAACTTTGCTTTTATTTAAAAACAAAAACAAATAAACTGATGGTGGAAATGTTTTGTTTTATATGTGATGCTTAATTTCTCCTTGAGAAGTCTCTGAGTTTGGTATACGAATAAACTTTATTGCTAGATAAAGTGGTGTAATTGCTTCCTGGGTAAAAAGTTATGTAACTGTATGTGTTTCCATCTTTATCTAGACAGGCTAGAATTTAGTGCCAGATTTTGCTCTATTGTTTTCAATGTTTTGATATTTTAAGTGAAGCATATATTTTATTGATATATTTCATTTCATTAAATGCAACCCAAACACTATTCTGAGCATTTTTGACAAGTACATCTCACACCTAGATGTAGCCCACAAAATTTGCCATTCCAGAAAGTTCCTTCCTCTTCTGTCCAAGCATGTTCCTGCCAACTCTAGGAACAGTTTACACCAGACAATGTAAACTGTCACGGAGACTTTATTCAGGGACTGCTCTCACAGGGGACAAAGAGAAGGACTCAACTCAGGAAAAACAAAGGAACACAATTTTTTTAAGGGCTGGGAGTGATTTGGAAGAAAAGCACTGGAACAGAGTGTGGTAGTTAGATTCAGTCGTCAATTTGGCCAGGTGAAGGCACGTAGTTCTGTTGCTGTGGACATGAGCCAATGGTACTTGAACCTAATCTGTTGCTGATTTACATCTGCAGTCGGCTAGGAGGTGTGCCTACTGCAATGTGAATGACGTTTGACTTAATTGGCTGGTGCTTCAGTGAGAGATCGCAGTGTAGCACAGCCTAAGCAGCTCAGCATTCCTCATCTCAGCACTTGCAGCTCAGCCCAGGCCTTTGGAGGTACAGAAAGAAGTCACCCTGGGGAAAGTTGTTGGAACCCAGGGGCCTGGAGAGAAGGCCAGCAGAGATCATCCTGTGCCTTCCCACATAAGAAAGAATCTCAGTGGAAAGTTAGCTGCCTTTCCTCTGAAGAATTAACAAAATAAATCCCCTTTTATTAAAAGCCAATCCGTTTCTGGTATGATGCATTCTGGCAGCTAGCAAACTAGAACAGTTATCTACTGCCATGAGAATGCAGCGTAACAAATATAGGTCTTCAGTGTCAGTTAACGTTAAACATTTATTCATCTTATGAGTTTTCAGGGGTTGGCTGATTGGGGCTGAGCTTGAGTTCTCTTGACTGTCTGCTTCTGTGTCTGCAGTTAGCTACTGGTTGGCGAGGTGACACTGTTCATCTTCGCTGGGCCCACTCACACGTCTGGGGGCCAGCTGGCTGTTGTCTAATCTAGGATGGCTTTGACTGCCTGGCCAGGGCAACATGACTCTGGCCCTCATATCTTTCCTTCTCTACCAGGCTGGATATCCTGGGCACGTTCTTCTACCCATGGCAAAAGGGAAAGGTGAAGCAAGCAAAACAATCAAGGCCGCTAGAGGCCTGGACTTATTCTATTAGGCAAAGCAATTCACAAGGCAAGCTCTGATTTTGGGGAAACAACAGACTCTACATTTCAAGTGAGAGGAACTTCAAAGTCACGTGGCAAAAGGTGTGGATGCAAGGTGATTGTTAGCAATTTACCACCTGATATTTAATTTTGTTGTTGTTTCTATTATAACAGATTACTTTTTTCCTTATAATATCTTTTTGTGACTAGTGCTGGGATATTAGAGAACAGTCAATTGTTTCAGTATTTATCTGTTATCTAGTCACTTTATTGAACTTATTAATCCTGATAAGGCTTTAGGTGATTTTCTTAGATTTATACAGGAAATCTAAATTTAGTATGTAAATTATTTTCACAAAATATATCTGTATGTGTGTACAATTATTTTTTTCTTTTATGAGTTATAGCTTTTATTTAGGTTTTGTATTTTAATGCCTTGGCCAGAATTATCAAAACAAAGTTTAATCCTTGATTTTAAAAGTAATGTATCTAGTTTTACATTGTTAAGTAAGATACTGGCTTAAGATAAATATTCTTTACAGTGTTAAGGAAATATCGTTCTATTCTTTTAAAAATGTTTATTAAAGAAATGAGCCTAAGCCCTATGTTAGAGTTCTTAGCTTGTATTAAGAAACTGAATAAGTAAAAATTACTGTACAACAAATGTTAAAGCAGACATTAGCACAAAAATTTGACAAACTCATTTCCTTTCTGTTAAATATTACTATGTTCCTTTGGCAAATTTATAATAGAAGAAGATGAAATGAATTTCCCAAATCTCTTCAGTAGACTATTTCATGCACACTCTTACTATATCCAGCCTTCCCAGGCCTCAGAGTATTGTGATATCCTAGCCCTTCTGGAACTCATGGATAGTTGTTTTGGGGCATCCTTGATTACTCTGTAATCCATGTAGAATGTATATGAGAAGAAAAAATGGTGGCTTCCTTATTTGACTATTGCCACCTTATTTTCCTCCAGTGCCCTCTTGTGAAGAGAACACAGTCCCCCCAAAGTTTTTTCTCTCAGTAACCAAGTACTTCAGATCCTTCCTCTCCACATTAATATGTAAAATCCTTCAAAGTTAATGTCACAGGCAAATAATAGTTATTACAGGGATAAGCTGTGAAACTCTGAGCTGTTACAGCAGCTAGATTTCTATCCAATGAAGGATCAGGTTTATATAGGGCTCTGTTTTGGTTTGCTAAAGCTGCTGGAATGCAATATATCAGAAATGAATTGGCTTTTACAAAAGGGATTTATTAGGTTACAAGTGTACAGTTCTAAGTCCACAAAAATGTCTAAATTAAGGCATCAAGAAGGAGATACCTTCCCTGAGGAAAGGCTGCTGGCTTCTGGGGTTCCACTATCACATGAGATGGCACATGGCAACATATTCTGGTCCTTCTTTCCTGGATTCTGGTTTCAAAATGACTCTCTCAGCTCCTCTGGTCATTCTGGGTTCTCCTGGGAGCATTTTCCTTCTCTTTCTAAAATGCATCTGCCTTTTCTTCTCTCATTAATGACTCCAGAAAGGGGATTTAGGCCTGCCTTGAATAGGCTGAGTCACACTCCATAGACACAACCTAAGCAAAAGGTCCCACTCACAATAGGTCTGTACCCACAGGGATGGATGAAAAGAACATAGCCTTTTCTGAGATACATAGCAGATTCAAACCAGCCCAGATATCTATGAGTTAACATTTCCTGCCAACTAAAAATCCTGTTCATGGCAGCAGAAAATGCAGGTTGCAAACCACTGATGTTTTTGTATGGACAATATGTGTAGTACAGGAGATTCTAACAGTCCTTTGAATATCTTAGCATCTTCTTTCTCTGACAACTGAAATCTTAGCACAAACATTTACTAGTTAGAGTAAACTTTCTTCACAGCATAAAGTAGGTCTTCAGAAGCAAAGTTTCAGATGATTCAAGTGAGAGTAATATGAAGAACATAACATGTTTTTAGTAAACCAAATTTTATGAGCTGTAATGGAAGGTTGCTAAAGCCAATGGAGTTTTGAAAACAACATCTTAGTAAAACCTAATTTTAGGGATTTATCTTTTGTGATCATTTTCATAATTTGGATAGATAGTCATGTTGCCTGATGATCCAGATGAAAGGAAACTTCTTGATGACAACTGTTCACTCCGGTGGAGAAAATCAACCCCATCAAGATACCAAGGAGTTATTAGTAGTCTGAAAGATATACTTTAACAAATGATAGATGCTGAACATAAAAATTATTGTTATTTTAATACTTTTGTTCTACCATATATATTTAATTACAACTCAGTTGTAATACATATGCAGGTGCTTAATTTCATTCAACATTACAAAAATAGTTACTGGGCACCTACTGTGTGTTGATAGCTAAAGATTATGTAAACAATAAAGTGCTATAAAATGCAAAGTAATTTTGAATGCAAGATGCAGCATCACAATTTTATTTAAGTTTAACAATGTCTACAAGCTAGAAAATTATGGGTAAAGTTTAAGGTACAAACTCAGAGGCTTCTGGTTCAAGATGATAGGATAAGCATCACATTTTCCAAAGAAGTGGATCATTTTCTGGGGAAGGTTCCTGATATGGGCCCTGAGAAGGTAGAAGAGAGCTTAGGTCTTCCAAAATAGAGACCTAAGTAAAAGAAAAGGCAGCGGCATCCAGAAATGTAAAACATTAAGCACCTTGTCTCCAGAGAAAAGCCTTGTAAACTTGTAAAGTGCCAGCCCTGTCTGCCTTTTGGCTGTTCACAGGCTACCCACACGATAGGGAACCCCCTTGCTGACAAGTGTCATGCCCTTCAGAGAAATCAATCTTCCTTTTCAAATGAAAGGATTATTGGGGAAACAGAACAACCAAACTGCAGAGTAAAATGATACCTGAAGGAAAATAGTAAAGGGACAGATCTGAACAAAATGGCAAAACAACCAGCTCCTGGAAGAAACAGAAACAATTCAGATAAATGAAGAAAATGTAAAATTTATGAATTTTAGTTAGTGTCTTCAGAAATATTGAAGAAGAAATTGGATGCATAAAACAATGAAGGGTATTGTTTTTTACAAAAGGGACTATATAACAAGAAAGTGTTCTTAGAAATTTAAATTATAATTGCCAAAATAAAATATTCAGTAGGCATGATAAATACGAGAAAGGATACATTTGAAAAATCAATCAGCAATCTGAAAGATAAAGTATAAATAGATATAAATAACAAATTAAATTAAATTAAAAAGTGATGAAATAAGAAAAGTTAAGTTACATGGAAGATAGATCCTCTTGGTACATTAATAAAAATTCCACAAAGAGGGAACAGAGACAGTAGAAGGGAGAAAAGAAATACTAGAAGACATTCTCAAAATGAAAAGACTCAGCAAGTTTACCACCAATGGACACCATATGAAGAAAATTAACTTGGGAATGTACTCCAGAGAAAACAAACATTGCAAAAGAGCAGAGGTTATACCGCTATCTTTCCCTCTGGTATTATACATGCCCCTAGCTTCCTTCTTTCAACCATACTCATGCTGTTCTCTAAACCCCTCTCTCCTGTTGTGTTACTTAGGATTCTCTAAAGAAACAGAATCAACAGGAAATATTTGTAAATATAAAACTTATAAAAGTGTCTCACATAACTGTGGGAATGTAGAGTCCAAAATCTGTAGGGTAGGCTGTGAAGCTGACAATTCCAATGGAGGGTCTGGATGAACCCCACAGGAGAGGCTCGCTGACTGAAGCAGGAAGAGACATGTCTCTTCTATATCCTCCTTAAAAGGCTTCAGTGATTAGATTAAGCATCACTCATTAGAGAAGACACTCCCTTGGGCTGATTACAAATGGAATCAGCAGTGGGAGGAACTGATGTGATCATGATTTATTTCTATGAAATGTCCTCATTGCAAAAGACAGGGAGCAATTGCCCAACCAGACAAACAGGTACCACCACCTAGCCAAGTTGACCATGAACTTGACCATGACAGTCCATCACTTGTCAACTTGGCAGCTACATTCATCACCTTAAACCATATCTAATTTCTAAATAGAAAACAATAAAAGACACATTTTTTTCCTCACCTAACAATACTCAACTGTCCTGCATATAACCAGAAACACATTAAATCTCTCCAGAATAGGGTGCAAGCCCTTGGGTAATATTCATTCTTAAACTTGATATCTAACAACTTAAACAGTATATCATGAACAAAATGGCATTACAGTCCTCATTTCTGTAACTGATCACGTGGCCATAGTTCATATTTATCACTACCTTCTTCCACTACCCACTCCATGTTCCCTTTACCCTCAGCAAGCACTTCAGCTGGCCATGGTTCTTTGCCTGGTGGGGTGACCCAAAGCTTCATTCCTGAAATTTCAGAGCCATTGGTAGTCCTGCTGGGATTGGGTTGTTGCAGTTTTCCATTGATTTTAATCACAGGGCATGGTAGTACTAAAAGACACCCTAGGGGATCTCCTATATTCCAAGAAAACACTTCTTTACCTCCATTGTGTAGTTGCAGTCCTATTTCCCCCTGATAGTCAGGGTCAATCACCCCAGCCAGTAATGTAGTCCCTTTCTTGGTTTGTTGATCCAGGGGCATGAGTAGCCCAAAGTGACCAGGTGGCAGTCTTAGATTCCAGTTCAATGGAATCATTGTTGTTTCTACTGGTGGAAGCACTCCCCCTTTTGGAACTAAAATCTGTAGACCAGCAGAGCTCAGAGTCACAAGGACAGGAAGCCAAAATTTTCCTAGTGGATCACTAGGGGTAATAGTGAGTGGTACCACTCTCATTTCCACCCCTTGGTTCCGGGACCCATGGATCCTGGCTATAGGAGAAAGAGCACCATACAGCTGATGCTGATTCAGAGCATACACAGCTTCCTGGAGAACATTACCCCAGCCCTGCAAGGTATTGCCACCTACTTGTACCATAATTGAGTTTTCAAAAGACCATTGCACTGTTCTATCAATCCAGCTGCTTCTGGATGATGGGGAACATGGTAACACCAGAGAATTCCATAAGCATGTGCCCATTCCCGCACTTCACTTGCTGTGAAGTGTGTTCTCTGATCAGAAGCAATATTGTGTGGAATACCATGATAATGAATAAAGCATTCCATAAGCCCATGGATGGTAGTTTTGCATGCAGGGAAAGCAAATCCATATCCAGAATATGCGTCTATTCCAGTTAGAACAAATTGCTTCCCTTTCCATGAAGAGAGTGGTCCAATGTAATCAACCTGCCACCATGTAGCCAGTTGGTAACCTTGGGGATGGTGCCATATTGGGGGCTGAGTGTGGGTTTTTGCTGCTGACAGATTGGGCACTCAGCAGTGGCTGTAGCCAGGTCAGTCTTGGTGAGTGAAAGTCCATATTGCTGAGCCCATGCATAACCTCCATCCCTACTACCACGACTGCTTTGTTCATGAGCCCATTGGGCAATGACAGGAGTTGCTGGGGAAAGAGGCTGACTGGTATCCACAGACGGGTCATCTTATCCACTTGATTATTAAAACTTTCCTATGATGAAGTCACCCTCTGGTGTGCATTCACATGGGACATAAATATCTTCATGCTTTTAGCCCACTCAGAAAGGTCTATCCACATACCTCTTACCCAGACCTCTTTGTCACCAATTTTCCAGGTATAGTCTTTCCAAATCCCTGACCATCCAGCCAAACCATTAGCAACAGCCCATAAGTCAGTACATAAACACACGTCTGACCAGTTATCCTTCCAAGCAAAATGAATGACCAGATGCACTGCTCGAAGTTCTGCACACTTGGAGGATTTTCCCTCACCACTGTCCTTCAAGGACACCCCAGAAAGGGGTTGTAGTGCTGCAGCTGTCCACTTTTGGGTGGTACCTGCATATCGTGCTGAATCATCTGTGAACCAGGCCCAAGTTTTCTCTTCCTTGGTCAATTCACTGGAAGGAACTCCCTAAAAGGCCATAGCTATGGTTTGGGAAAGAGAAGGTAATGTGACAGGAGTGGTAACCATGGGCATTTGGGCCACTTCCTCATGTAACTTACTTGTGCTTTCAGGACATGTTCTGGCCCTATCTCGTATATACCATTTCCATTTTATGATGGAGTGTGCTGCTGTGCATGCCCAACTTTATGGCTTGGTTGGTCAGACAACACCCAGCTCAGGTCTCATGGCAACTCAGGTCTCATGGTAACTTGGTGGCCCAAGCTTAAGCATTCAGTCTCTACTAAGGCCCAGTAGTAGTCCAAAAGCTGTTTCTCAAAAGGAGAGTAGTTATCTGCTGCAGATGGTAAGGTTTTGCTCCAAAATCCTAAGGGTCTGCATTGTGATTCTCTTACTGGACACCTAGAAATTTCACTGAGGTGGAAGACCCCTGAATTTTTATTGGATTTATCTCCCATCCTCTGTCATGCAAATGCCTTACCAGTAAGGCTAGGGTAGATGCTACTTCTTGCTTACTAGGTCCAATCAACATGATATCATCAATATCATCAATATCAGTGTGATGTCTTGTGGGAGGAAGAAACGATCAAGGGCCCTGTGAACAAGATTATGACATAGGGCTGCAGTTGTTATACCTCTGAGGTAGGACAGTGAAAGTACATTGCTGACCTTGCCAGCTGAAAGCAAACTGTTTCTGGTGGTCCTTACTAACAGCTATTGAGAAAAAAGCATTTACCAGATCAATAGCTGCATACCAGGTACCAGGGGATGTATTGATTTGCTCAAGCAATGATACCACATCTAGAACAGCAGCTGCAATTGGAGTTACCACCTGGTTGAACTAACAATAATCCACTGTCATCCTCCAAGACCCATATGTCTTCTGCACAGACCAAATAGGAGAGTTTAATGGGATGTGGTGAGAATCACCACCCCTCCATCCTTCAAGTCCTTAAGAGAGGCAGTAATCTCTGCAATTCCTCCAGGAATCCAGTGTTGCTTCTGATTTACTATTTTGCTAGGTAGGGGCAGTTCTAGTGGTTTCCACTTGTCTTTTCCCACCATTATAGCCCTCACTGCATTAGTTAGAGAGCCAGTACGGGGATTCTGCCAGTTGCTCAGTATGTCTATTCCAATTATGCATTCTGGAACTGGGGAAATAACTACAGAATGGGCACAGGGCCCCACTGGACCCATTGTGAGATGGACCTGAGCTAAAACTCCATTGGCTACCTGACCTCTATAAGCCCCCACAATGACTGGTGGAAAAGAGTAATGTTTTGGGACCCCTGGAATTAATGTCACTTCTGAAGCAGTGTCTAATAATTACAGAAATATCTGATCATTTCCTTTTCTCTAATGCACAGTTACCCAGGTAAAAGTCCATAGATCTCCTTGGGGAAGGCTTGGAGGAAGATTAACAGTATAGATTTGTGTCAGTGTAACAGGGTTCTCCTGCAAAGAGACCTGGCCACCCCTTCATTCAAGGGGCTCTGGGTCTGTAAACTGTCTCAAGTCTGGAAATTTCTTAAGGGACCATGACTCTATCTTTTTGTAATTCAAGTTAGACTTCTGTTCACTTGACCTAGAACTCTTTTGTTTATACATCTCAAACATGAATTTAGTAGACTGCCCATCTATTGAATTTCTGGGTACCCCATGATTTCCTAGCCAATGTCACAAATCTCTGTGAGTCATATAATTTTGACTTCTGCTTTGAGTTTGCTGTCTAATATAATAGCCACATCCACCCTGTCTTTGGCAATTAAGTACTGCCACCTGGCTTCTGCCAACTTGGGATCCAGTCATCCCCATTGTGTTTAAGGATTCCAGCTCAGTGGTAGCAGTTCTTATAGTAACATCTGACCTACAGAGAAGTGCAACTACAGAGCTCTTCAGGGATGATGGCACTAGTCTCACAAATTTATTTCTCACTGTTCTGGTGAAAGGTGCATCCTCCAGACATTCCTGGGGTGTAAGAGCAGGCTTTGCATGATAAATTCACTCTAACATTCCAATCTCTCTAAGTCTCTGGATCCCCTCATCTACATTATACCAGGGCAGTTCTGGCATTTCAACCTCAGGTAATGTCGCCAACTTTTTTTTTTTTTTTGCATTGGCAGGCACCAGGAAT
>PVIY010003846.1:0-108690 GCA_004026745.1 Myrmecophaga tridactyla | reverse complement strand
ATGACTTGGTACAGCTGCTGTGCTCTTCAATTAACATTTGGAAACATTTAAAGGATCAAAATTTTTTCTAGGGCCATGTTCTTTAATGAAAGTGAAAGTTTCAAATTTTTTATGATGCACATTCTAAAAAGGACGATCAGAGCGTAGCTAGGGATGAGCACATTTCAGAACACTGCCATGTGCAGAGAAAAGCTGCAAAATGGAGGGTTGAAACTTTTAAATACATATCTCAAATTTGGAGTCAGGCATCATTATCCTTCTCAGGAAATGAGCTGGACAGTAAGCTGTTCAAGGGAAAAACCAAACCTTTACCAAATGAAAAGCAAGGGAAATTGATTCCTAGGGGAAAAAAGATATAATTAGTTCTACTTTTTGGAACAATTAGGAGCACAAAAGTCAGCATATTCAGAAATAAAAATCATAAAATTGTTAGCAATTATGAAAGAAATTTTATCTTCTTAATTTTTATTGAAGTTTTTTAAATCACAAAAGTATACATGCTTGTGACAGATCTGACAATTGAGATATATTAAAGAAAATATATATTTTTTCCTATCCTTGGTCTATTCTATATCTCATCCACTGTGGGGAAAGCAATTCTTAAAAAAATCACTTATTTTTATTTTGTTAAACAGTTTTTTGAACAGGAGATATATTCACATGGCTAAAAGCAAAAGTTACAAAGGTGTAAACTAGTTTTCATCCTATCTCTGTATCTTTGTTCCCCAGACACTCACTTCCCTTCCCTAGACCAACAAATGCTGCCACTTCCCTGAGTATCTTTTCAAATATTTTACTCATGTATGAGTCCATATATTTTTATTCTCCCCGTTAACTTTTTATGCATACAGTAGTATCAAGCATTCATTGTCCTCCGCCTTGCATATTTCACTTAACAATAGATCTCAGAATCTGTTACACCTCTATACTAAAGAGTTTCTCATTCCTTCTTGGGGGTGATGCCTATTGTATGGCTGTAACCATCATTTATGAATGGTCTCACTACTGATGAACAGTCACATTGTTTCACAACTTAATGCTATAAAAAACAATGCTGACATCAATAGCTTTGTAAATCACTTTGCACCTGTATAAGTAAATCTGTATGATAAATTTTTTGACATACATTACTGTGTCATATGTAAATGAATTTTAAATTTGATAGCTATTACCAAACTGCTCTTCTTAGGGGTTATAAAATTTGATCAGTACATTGAAGTAATTTCTCCCCCAAACCTTGACAATACACTGTTACAGTGGTCTTTTTCAACCTGATGGTTAAAATGGATTTTATAGTGTATTTTAAGATTGGCTTTTTCTATTTATGAATGAGGAGGAATATTTTTTCAGAATTATAAAAGACATGTTTATTTCCTTTTTCTTTTGGTTAATTGCTCATGCATGAAAGATGTAAATACTAATAGGAGTCTTTGAGCTTATAGAATTGAGATTTAATGAAGAATTTCTGTAACTTTTCAGAGAAGGGAGGCTTCCTGGGTTCTGGCTCTATGTTCATCTTTTATATCTTATTATATATTTTTCTCTTACCAAAAATGATGATGGGTTAGATCAAGAACCTGTGGGACAATGAGATATCATCTCACACCCATCAGAATGGCTATTATCAAAAAAATAGAAAATGAAAGTGCTGGAGAGGATATGGAAAAAGAAGGACACTTATCCACTGTTGGTGGGAATGTAAAATGATACAATGGTTGTGGAAAGCAGTTTGGCAGTTCCTCAGGAAGCTAAATATAGAAATGCCATATGATCCAGCAATCCCATTGCTAGGTATCTATTCAGAGGACATGAGGGCAGGGACACAAATGGACATTTGCACACCTATGTTTAATAGCAACACTAGTTACAATTGCCAAGAGATGGAAACAGCCCAAATTTCCATCAGCAGATAAGAGGCTAAACAATCTGTGGTATATACACACAATGGAATATTATACAGCTGTAAGACTGAATAAAGTTATGAAGTATATAACAACATGGATGGATCTTAAAGACATTGTGCTGAATGAAATAAGCCAGAAACAAAAGGACAAATGCCATATGGTCTCACTGATACGAAGTAACGTTAATGAGTCAACTTGGAGAATTTCAGTTAAGAACACAGGATATCAGGAGACAGAAATAGGGTAGATATTGGGTAATTGATGCTGAAGGGGTAAAGATTTGCAACAGGACAGATTGTAAAAATTCAGAAATGGATAGCACAATATTACCTGATTGTAGCACAATAATGTAAGTACACTGAATGGAGGTGAATGTGAGAATGATAGAGGCAGGAGGGCTGGGGGCATATATGAAGCCAAAAGGAAAGAAAGAGGATTGTGGTAGTTAGATTCAGTTGTCAGCTTGGCCAGGTGAAGGTACCTAGTTCTGTTGCTGTGGACATGAGCCAATGGTACATGAATCTCATCTGTTGCTCATTACATCTGCAGTTGGCTAAGAGGCATGCCTTCTGTAATGATTGATGTTTGATTTAATTGGCTGGTGCTTAAATGAGAGACCTCAACATAGCACAGCCCAAGCAGCTCAGCATACCTCATCTCAGCACTTATGGTTCAGCCCAGGCCTCTGGAAATGCAGAAAGAAATCACCAGGGGAAAGTTGTTGGAACCCAGAGGCCTGGAGAGAAGGCCAGCAGAGATCACCCTGTGCTTTCCCATGTAAGAAAGAGCATCAGTTGAAAGTTAGACACCTTTCCTCTGAAGGACTAACAAAATAAATTCCCTTTTATTAAAAGTCAGTCCATCTCTGGTGTGTTGCATTCCAGGATCTAGCAAACTAAAACAAGGATAAAGACTGAGATGGTATAATTTAGGAATGCCTAGAGTGTACAATGATGGTGATTAAATGTACAAATTAAAAAATGTTTTTGCATGAGGAAAAACAAAGGAATGTCAGTATTGCAGGGTGTTGAAAATAGATGGCCATCCATATTTTAAAACTTGAACTTCGATGTGAGACTAAAGGGACAAATGTTTATTTGGTGCAAAATTTATATTTTGACTAGTGCATTTCCTAATTTAACTTGTATGGTCAGTTTACTTGAACACCATAAATCCATGGAACTTTGAATAGGGCATGAGATTTTGTTGGTTTGTCCACATTAGTGTGAGGCCCTGATAAATCCCAGAGTGATTTGAACAGTGAATAAAGAAGTATTTGCAAACTCCTCTTGGGGGAATAGGGAGAAAGGGGGATATTCAATTTCCCCATTTGGAGAATTCCTGATATTCTCACAAACAATGGGGACAACCACATCAATAGGCCAAGCCCTCAATCTTGGGGGTTGCCCCTATGAAACTTATCTCTGTAAAGGTTAGACTAAGCCTACTTAAAATTAGGCCTAAGAGTCACCCCTGAGAGACAGGTCAGATGTAGCCTCTCTCTTTCTAAGCCAACACGGCAAGGAAACTCACTGCTCTCCCCTTCTATGTTGACATGATTCCCAGGGGTGTAAACCTCCCTGGCAAAATGGAACAGAAATCCTGGGATGAGCTGGGACTTAGGATCAAGAGATTGAGGAAAACCTTCGTGACCAAAAGGGGGAAGAGAGAAATAAGACAAAGTGTCAGTGGCTGAGAGATTTCAAACAAAGTTGAGAGGTTATCCTGGAGGTTATTTTTATGCATTATATGGATATCCCCTGTTCAGTTTAACATGTATTAGAGTGGCTAGAGGGAAGTACCTGAAACTGTAGAGCTGTGTTCCAGTAGCCATGTTTCTTGAAGATGATTGTATATTGATATAGCTTTTACAAAAATGTGACTGTGTGATTTTGAAAACCTTGTGTCTTATGACCTTCTTATCTATGGTATGGACAGATGAGTAAAAAATATGGATAAAAATAAATAATAAGGGGAACAAATGTTAAAATAAATTGAGTAGATTGAAATACTAGTGGTCAATGAGAAGGAGGGATAAGGAGTATGATATGTGCGCTGGTTTGAAAGGATATATGTCTCCTATAAAAGCCATGTTTTAATCAAAATCCCATTTTGTAAAGGCAGAATAATCCCTATTCAATACTGTGTGTTTGAAACTGTAATCAGATAATCTCCTTGAAGATGTGATTTAATCAAGAGTGGTTGTTAAGCTGGATTTGGTGACAACATGTCTCCACCCATTTGGGTGGGTCTTGATAAGTTTCTGGAGTCCTATAAAAGAGGAAACATTTTGGAGAATGAAAGAGATTTGGAGAGAGTAGAGAATGCTGCAGCACGGAGAGTCCAAGAGCCAGCGACCTTTAGAGATGAAGAAAGAAAACGTCTCCCGGGGAGCTTCGTGAAACTGGAAGCCCAGGGAGAAAGCTAGCAGATGACGCTGTGTTCGTCATGTGCCCTTCCACCTGAGAGAGAAGCTCTGACTGTGTTCGCCATGTGCTTTCTCACTTGAAAGAGAAACCCTGAACTTCATTGACCTTCTAGAACCAAGGTATCTTTCCCTGGATGCCTTTGAGTGGACATTTCTATAGACTTGTTGTAATTGGGACATTTTCTCAGTCTTAGAACTGTAAACTAGCCACTTAAGAAATTCCCCTTTTTAAAAGCCATTCTGTTTCTGGTATATTGCATTCCAGCAGCTAGCAACCTAGAACAATATGTATGAGTTTTTTCTTTTTTATTTCTTTAGCTGGAGAGATGCAAATGTTAAAAAAAGATTATGGTGATGAATATATAACTACGTGATGATATTGTGAGCCATATGTACACCACGTATAGAATGTTTATATATTTGTTAAGGTTTACAATAAAAATATTTTGTTTCAAAAAAAGGACCTGTGGGAAAGGAATGAACACCTTAATTCTAAGACTGCTGATGATTACACATGTGTACTGTTACCACATAGGACGGTGAGTATTGTGGAGAGAGGTGATTCAACATTTACAGGGAAAATAATGAAACAAAACCCCTGCTTCTGTTTTAGTGCACTTAGGCCTGATTTCTAGGCAACTTATCAGACTCACTAGGAGTTAATTATGAATAATAGTTCTAATAGGATATTTCTCAAGAAATTTCTACTCTAGTAACTAGGTACGTCAACATTTTGCTGCAGTCATTCCCACCTCCACAGGGAGCTTCAGAATCAAACCAATTGGAGTTTGAATCTTGGCTCTGTCGCTACTCTTCTGTGACCTTGAACAATTAGTTTCTCTGAGCTTTTGACTTCATCTATAAGACAAAGAGAGGCTAATACACACTTGGCAGGGTTTTTGTAAAGAAGAAAGGAGCTAATGTACTCCAAGTACTTTCTACTGCATTAGATACGTAATGGCTGCTATTGTGATTATGTGTTCAGGTTCATAGACTTTAGGTTAGGCAGACCTGGGTTGACATCCAAGTTCCATTCCTTATGAGCTGAGTGTCCTTGGGCAATTTCCTTAACCCCACCACGCCTCAGTTTCCTCCTTATGAAATGGGGATAATAACTGTACTTCATCAGGTTGATATGTAAAGTGTGTAGCACAGTGCCAGACACATAAGTGCCCAATAAATGGTAGCTATTTGTTCTTTATTATTGTCATTATCATTCTCTTCAGCAATTTTTATAAGCTTCCTTATCCTGAGCCCTTCTGTTGAAAATTGGCTGGGATGCTTCCACTATTATTCTTTCTCTATAGTCATGCTGTGACATTTGAGTCACTGTATGATTGAATCTGCCAGGCACATCCCTCGGATCCGCATGTGGAGATGCAGGGATTCCTGCCGACAGAAGCCTCCAGGGACTCTTCTTGGGTCCCGGCCAGCGCCCCTTTCTTCTCTTTTAGGAGTTACAGGGATTGGCCCACCCACTCTCTTCTGACTGCCACCACCTGCTCTTTCCCTCACGTTTCTTTTCTCTTTAGTTCTGGAATAGGACAGAATAAGTAAACATCCATTGGGTGTAGGAAAGAAGGGGAAAGAGTGCAGATAATGGAATCAGGAGATCTGGGTTTTGGATGTCATTGTTGCTATGTACCTCTGCTTCAGTGCTCATATATGTAAAATGAGAATTCTGTTGAATTCCCAACCAGCTCTAACAATCTTTGACACCGTCACATGTAGAGAGCACGTTTTTGGGGGCTTAGGAGAGGCAGCATAGGGGTAAAGGTGGCATGGACATTGCTTCACTTTAGTGAGAGGCAATATAGTGTAGTAGAGCACAGGCTGAGTTTTAATTTACTGGTGTATTACCCTCGGCAAGTTACTTAAATCTTCTGATCCATAGTTTTACAATCTGTGAAATGGGCTTCAGAGTTAATGCAGGTTTTGGAGTCAGGTTATCCTGGGTGAAAAATCTTAGCTCCACTGCTTTCAAGCTGCAAGACTTTGACAACTTGTATAACCTCTTGGAGCTTCAGTTTATCCATCAAGGATAAATGGTACATAATAGGAATTCAGTTATAGTTAATAGCAGCTATGAGCAGGAGGAGAATGGAAGTGATGCATGCTGCTGCTGCTGATTACAGCTTTGAAACTTTCCCCCTTTCTCTTATAGTCCTGTTTCCTTTTAGTTAATAGCAGCAAATCTTTTAGAAAGTCTGAAAGGAGCCAATAAATTATAGAATAAATTATTGAAACTCTGGGCTATCTGATTTCAAAGCGCGTGCTCTTAACAGCCCTGATATAGAAGTTCCTGTTAAGAAGAGAATTCCTAGGCTTAGACTTTAATGGGATTGATATGTTATAAAACAAACAAACAGAAAAGCAAATGTTTCTGAATATAGAACTTTTCTCCTGGTCAACTCCTTACCTACCTGGTGTGGGAGTGGCTGCAGGGTGGGTAGGAATAAATGGGAAATAGGGGCTAAGTTGCAGAAATGAAATGAGGAAGAGTTGAAATTCAGCTTCTGAAATTCAAAATAAGATTTTACATCCAGATAATACACTCAAAATTTGGGCTCTGTTAAAGAAAAAAGGAAAAAAAAATTTTTAAAAATTAAAAAAAAAATTTATTTATCAATAAAATCTAGGTTAGGTATGCCAGTTGCCAGCATAGGGAAGATACCCGTTTCACCCTTAATATTGAGGAGACAAAGGCTGTTTTATTTAACAGAAATAGGATATAACATAGAAACTTAAAAAGAAAAGGCCGCTGCATTTGGTTTTAGAACACAAAAGAAACAAGAAGAAAGACAGAAGAAATGGTAGGTCATGTGAACTTTTATATCTCCTAGACCTTGGTCCAGAGTGAAATACCTTAGAAAAGTGGAGGAAGCTTCAAGGATAGAAGCTTTTTGACACATTCCCAGTTTGGAACTTTTCAGAACATCACTGTACAATATGGGGTGGCCAGGATAGTAAATTGACAGAGTAGCATGATCAAACAGCAAGAAGGTCTGTCTGTCCAGCTGAGCTTCCTTTGGTTCCCTGATGGTGTGGGTCTGGAAGTTGACTAGCAAACTAGAATGGAGGAGTTGGCAGATACTCCCAGAATGTAGCCAACCTATATATGTCCTAAGATGGCTCACTGGGTCCTGATGAAGCCCTTGAAGTCAATTAAATGACTTATGAATTCATTGTCCCAGGTTGTCATCAGAGCCACCGTCAATAGCATTTACTTGGTCAATCATAACCTGGCAGATACCATACCAGCCCTCTACAGGCGGGTCCAGACAAGGACCAGTGGGTCACCTCTCTGATAGGACTCTCACTTAGCTGTTGGATTATGTGAACTCTTTCTCACTGCACCACACTCAGATGTTACTGTGTATGCGAGGGTGGAAATAGAGAGATTGTGCAATTATCCCCAAATACTGAGCTTATCTAAAGAAGCAGTTGAAAATATTGGATCAGACTAAGTTTTAAAATAACAGGCCAAAGGCGGGGCAAAAGACCATGCCAATTAAATAAAATTAGGAAGTTATGTTTCCTATCTACATCTGAGCTATAGTATCCAATAAGTTTTTGAACCCCTCTAAAAGGTAATAAAAATGAAACTTGTTCGATTTCTGGTGCCTGCCCATGTAAAAAAAAAAAAAGATAATTTGATTTCTGGTCTTGGTCCTTAGTTCCAGAATTCTAATTCAGTCACACCCAATTAGAATATTATCCTCTCCTAAGGATTGATGTCCCTACCCTTCAAAGTGTTTCTTCCAGCTTCCTCCCTGACACTTTGGAGAGAAGTTCCATTCTAAGTTCTTAAAAAGATACCTCTAGAGCAGAGGCGCATACACCAGTGTCCTTGTGGAGTAGGATCACAGCCCAGAGTACCCCAAGCAGACCCCAGATGTCCAGAGTCTTCAGAACGCCCATTATGTTAGCATAGTTCTTTGCGATATCATTATTTATAAATAGCACTATTTCCTTTTTTCCTTACTTCCTCTGTCCTCCCAGATGTGTAAGGGAATTTGATTTAATGAAACAGCATGACCCGTGCCTATGTATACATTGTCATCTTCAGTGATGTCACATCTCTACAAATTTTACATATCAGTGAATAATACCCTTTGTCTTAATCTTTATATTAAAGAATAACAACTAAACACAGAAAATAATTTCACTTAAATTCAATGACTTCTTTTTACTCATGTATACATCTGTATAACAACCATCTAAGTCAATATACACATTGTCATAGCTCATAAGATTACCTCATGCTCTTTCCCACTCTGTGCCCATCTCCCAAGAGGTAACCACTATTTTGACATCTATCATCACAGGTTAATTTTTCTATTCTTGGAATTCATATATTGAATCACGCACTATATACTTTTTTATTTTTAACTTTTTTTATTGTATGGTATAACATATATACAGAGCAGAGAAATAAAAAAACAATCATTTTCAAAGCACTCTTCAAAAAGTAGTTACAGGATAGATCCCAGAGTTTATCATGGGCTACCATATGATCCTCTCATATTTTTCCTTCTAGCTGCTCCAGAACATAGGAGGCTAGAGGGCTTAAATATTTTTTTATCATCACAATTGACTTTTTTCCTTCTTTTTTTGTGAAAAATAACATTTATACAAAAAAACATTAAATTTCAAAGCACACCACCACAATTAGTTGTAGAACACATTTTAGACTTTGACATGGGTTACAGTTTCACAATTTTAGGTTTCTACTTCTAGCTGCTCTAATATACTGGAGACTAAAAGAGATATCAATTTAATGATTCAGCATTCATATTTATTTGTTAAATCTTATCTTCTGTGAATAACTCTATCATCACCTTTGATCTTTCCATACCTCTTATTAGGGTTGTTTGGGCTATGGCAATTCTAAATTTTTGATAATGGAAAAGTCTGTCACTAATATGGGATAGGGAGATGGAACTACTGATCTTCTGGAGAGGCTGGGCTAGGTTTCAGGATTTATCTGAGCCAGGGACTCATCTGGAGGTTGTAGGTTTCTGGAAAGTTACTCTGGTGCATGGAACCCTGTGGAATCTTATATATTGCCCTAGGTGTTCTTTACGATTGGCTGGAATGGTCCTGGTTGGGGGTTGGCAGGTTAAGATAGGTAGCAAGGTCTACCTGACGCTTGCTTAAGAGCATCCTCCACAGTAGCCTCTCCACTCTGTTTGAACTCTCTCTGCCACTGATACTTTATTAATTACACTTCTCTTCCCCTTTTGGTCAGGATGTAATTGTTGATCCCAGAGTGCCAGGTCTGGATTCATCCCTAGGAGTCCTCTCCCACATCACCAATGAGACTTTCACGCCTGGATGTCATGTCCCACATAGCAGGGAGAGCAGTTATTTCACTTGCAGAGTTGGGCTTAGAGAGACTGAGGCCACTTCTGAATAACAACAGAGGTCCTCCAGAAGTAACTCTTAGGCATGTCTATAGGTAGTCTAAGCTTCTATGCTACCTACATAAGCCTAACAAGAGTAAGCCTCATGATTGAGGGCATGGTCTATTGATTTGGGTGTCTCTAAAGTTTGACAGGTATCAGGGGATTCCCTAATGGTAAGGTTTAATAGTTCCATAGTCTTTCTCCACTCCCTCAGGAGACTCTGCCAATACTTTTTGATTATCTGGTTAATATACTCTAGGATGTTTCCAGGCATTACAATAATTTATACAAGATTAAACAAGCTCTTTCTCATTATGTGCACTCTGTGTTTCAGTTGTTCAAATGAGCTATACAGATAGGTTGAATTAGATTATGCACTACAGAAAATTTCAGTTCCAAATCAGATAAACCTTTCTTCCACTGGTCTCAAAGAGTATGTGTGGTTCCAAAATATAGAGACTGTTTTCGTTACCCCTATGTTCTGAATTATTTTAACCCCAACCTGTTAGGCTTTGTTCTTATCTCTAGACACCAGGTTATATATAAAACAGCTTCTCAAAATCCAGAACTATTAATCACTACTCTGAACTTAATGTGTCTGCTCGAAAAGCTTACAATCTAGGCCCTTGTTTTCTTATAAGCATTTTCTTAAGAGTGACCATACCATTGTTGTTCTTTTGTTTCTGGCTTATTTTGTCTCACCAAATGTTCCACATCTCCATTCACATCGTTGCCTGCCTCATGACTTTGTTCCTTTTCGTAGCAGTACAACCTTTGTTCATAAGTATACACCATCGTTTGCCAATCTATTTCTCTATCAGTGCATCCTTCAACCACCTGCATTCATTGGGCATCATGTAGAAGGCACAAACACAGTATATACTTTTGTATGTAGATTATTTTATGAACATAATATCGATGGCATTCATCCATATTGGAGTATATACCTGTAGCTCATTATTATTTATTATTGTGTAATATCCCAGTGTATTTATTTTTCATTCTACTGTAGATGGTCATCTGGTATATTTCTAATTTGGGAGTATTAAGAAGAGGGCTGCTATACACAATCTTTATGCATCTTTTATACGCGTATATACTCACCTCTTTCTGGAATAAACCTTGGAGTATAATTGCTACACCATAAAGCAGGTAAATGTTTAGCTTTAGTAAAAACTGCCAAGTGGTCTTTCACAGTGATTATATTCATTTGCATTCCCATGAACAATATATAAAAGCATCAGTTGTTCTGCATCCTCTTCAATATTTGGTCTTTCAACCTTGATCATTTCAGCCATTTGGATGTATATATAGGCACTTTGGAGAAAAGTTGTTTGCATTTTCTGCAAAATGGCATACTTTGATCACAAATAGAACTGGTTTAAGTATTTGTTTCAGTTTGGCTAAAGTTGCCAAAATGCAATATACCAGAAATGGACTGATTTTTAACAATGGGGATTTATCAGCTCACAAGTTACAATCCTAAGGCCATGAAAATGTCCAAATTAAGGCATCAACAGGAGGATGCCTTCTCTGAAGAAAGGTTTCCGGCATCTGTGACACCTGTCACATGGGAAAGCACATTGCTGGGATCTGCTGGTCCTTTTTCCCAGGGGTTTCATTGCTTTCAGCTTCTGGCTTCAATAGCTTCTTCCCCCAGCTCCTCTGGGGGCTTATTCTCTCCAAACTTCTCTGAGTATCTTTTCCAGGCTTTTTCTGTCTTTTATCCTCTCATAAAGAACTCTGGTAGAGGATTAAGACCCATCTTGAATGGGGTGGTTCACATCTCAGCTGAAACAACCTAAACGAAAAGTCCCATCCACAACAGTTCTTCACGCACAGGAATGGATTAAAAGAACATGGCATCTTTTGGGTACATAACAGTTTCAAATTAGCACAGTACCTTAGAAATAAAATAAATTTTATAAAAGAAACTGTTCTGAAATTTGTTAGAAAACACCAAAAGGAAACGCCTAGCAGAGACGTGCAAGTAGACTTCTAGTTGCTCAAGAGGAAAGGTGAGATTGTAAAGATTATTAGGCGGCATTTTAGAGTTAATGTGAATCATTTAAATCTTTGGAACCATTCATGCAGTTGAGAGATATAGAGATATATGAAAGAATACTCCCTAATACAAGAAAGCCTCATGGAAAGGTAAATAGTTCTATTTTGACCTATCTTTGTTGTTGACTTAGAGATTTCAAATAAATCTTATGTATATAATAGGATTATAGCTTTTAAACTTCTAGAATCAGCTTCCACAACTGTATTTACACATCAACACTGGTTAGAAAAACCCATCCTATTAAAATCATCCAATATCTGTTTATTTTTAAAAGACCACATCAAAATCATAATGTAAAATTCTTTTTAATGCAGGCCAGTTTGAGTGTGCATAGATGTGGCTAAAATAAAAATTAGCATAATGGCTGTTCATTTCATATTTAGCATTAGGTATTTCTCCACAAATCCGTTTTGGAAACAGGTGAGAAATATTCTCTAAAGAACAATAACTATTCAGTCTGCTAAAATCCATCTTCACTAACTGGACCAACCTGCTCATTCTCCAGGATATCTCATATTCAGAATGTATCTTCAGAATGGAAAACTTCTTTGTGTATTCGATATATGTAGCTTGCACTAGATTTAGCCTCTGTAACTTGTTTTATGAAGATCTGTGTATGGGGTATTAATTGAATTGAAGCTACTCTATTCTGTAAACCATAGTCTGTTTGCTTATTTGTTTGCTTCTTTAAATGTTGCTTCCCCCATGGAATGATAGTTCTACTTTGAGATAGTGTTCAGAAACTGGGTGTGGAAAAGTGACCTTTGAAAGTAAAACATTGGAAAAGTGTATATTGTTTTTAGAGTGCTTTTAATATTGTATACACACTGTCAACTAATGGAAATAATGACCTCAGGGATGTGTTTATCTTGGTTTTAGCCCACTTACAGTACATTTAGCCTTTAGCTTTTCTGCAAGACCAAACCACATGGAATGGGCCACACACAAACTCCTGAGCTCCTTATCACTTTATTGTGATTCTGAAAAAGAAAAAGAAAGCAAATTGTATCTTCACATTACTTTTTAGGCCTAAACCTTTGGAACCAGGAAGGCTGACTATGTTTGTTAATTTTTTTCTCCTTCCACATGATATTACCTGCCAGACCCATTTTTCCGAAAGGTAGATTTTTAACCCTTCAAAATTAATCTTTAAAGCCATTTTCAAGTGTTCTTCACCATGAGGAAGGAGTGGCTTCAGAATCTAGTACTATCTCACCTGAAAGCCACAGCATCGGAAAATACAGACAATTCCTTTGGTTGTCATTCTTTTAACTTTAAGGCCTCAAGTTAATCGTGAACTTATTTATTTCTGAGAACACTTTACAAGTCACAGTGTTCTGTAGTCATCTCAAATTAAATACTGTGTCTATTCATCACTTCGTACTTTCATCCTGAAATACTAAATATTTCAGAAGTACTTGTAATAGTATACAGAGGCCCAAGAATCAAATATGAATTATACAGTACTTGAACTAAGCAACGATGGATGAAACAGTGTGATTATTTCCATTTGGACATCTTAGGGCTGTTTTCTAGTTCACCAAGACAGAGCATGTGTGTTCACAAACATCATATGCTGAAATAGTTCCTATTTCGGAAAAGGTGTGCTACCACTGTTCAAGGGCACCAGTCAGCAAAATTGGACCAACCCGCCCATTCTCCTGGCTGTCTCACATTCAGAATGGAACTTTAGCCTGCCTCTTTTCAAGATTTAATGAATGCACAGCCTGAGGTGATATGCTGCAGGCCAGAATCATTTAGATAAATACTGCCAATCCCACATCAGGCATCATGATAAAATCTTAAAAATAGTTAACATAGTTTTGGATATGCATGGCGTAGAGGCTGCATCACTGAGTAATACAACTTAGAAGTGGAAAATTAATTAAACAATATTGTAAAGTATATTAGAAAAGGTTTTAAAATATAATTTCTTCAGCTAAGATATATATTTAGATTTTATTAATAGGATTGTGATTTTAAAATTACATTTAAAAATGTTCTTTCTTTAGATTTTCCAGTTATTGTTTACCTGAAAGAAAGTGTAATTCTTTTCCTGAGGACACATCTACGTTTCTTCTAGTTGCATATTAGCTTCCCCCCACATGCTATTTTTTAACCTAAGGAAACTAGTGAAATATCTGTATCAAAATTCATCTGAAGAGGAGGGAAGGGGTTTCTCATTGTGATTCAGCTAATAATTATTTTTCTGTCTGTATTTCAAAGAAGCGTTTAAAGTATTTATTGCATGCATAGTGGCACACAGCATCAAAGAAAGATAATGAGGAAAAGAGAAAGATTCATTGCCTGCGGACTGAATTTCTTAATATCAAAATTTTACCACTGGTTAAGAATACTTCCTGTAGTCCAAAGTAGAGCAAACCACAGTTTGATATGGTCTCAAAGAAAAACTTAAGCACTATTGGAGAGGTTTTAGATGGATGGAGGTAAGAGAGCATTCTACTTGGTATTATCAGTAGTGATGGTATCTGTGGTCCCCCAAAAGATATGTCCAAGTTTTAACCCCTAGTACTTGTGAATGCAACCTTATTTGAAAAAAAAGTCTTTGCAGATGTAATTAAATGAAGGGTCTTGAAATGAGAACATCCTGGATTCACTGGATAGGCTCTAATTGCACTGGCAAATGTCTTGTAAAAGAAGTGGAGAAGACGGAGAAGGGAACACACTCGGAAACACAAAGGGAAGAAGATAATGCAAAGAAGGAGGCAGAGAATTGGGGTGAGGCTGCTTCAAGCCCAGGAACATTAAAAATTGCCAGGACTCACCAGAAGCTGGGAGGGAGCCATAGGACAATTCTCCCTCAGAGCCTCCAGAAGGAACAACTTGGCCAACGCTGATTTCAGACTTCTAACCTCCAAAACTATGAGAGAATACATCTCTGTTGTTTTAATCTACTCAGTTTGGGTTGATTTGCAATGACAGTCCTAGGAAACTAAACCACATGGGTATGTCATCCTTAGAGAGGTTGTTTTGAGGCACAGTAAGAGTGAAAGTCACATTGGTTAACAGTGAAGATCACAATGACATAGTGTTTTGAATCCCAGTTCTCCCTACCACCTTCTACTTGTAAACCCTATAATTTGGGGCAAATTACTTACCTTTCTGTTCCTCAGTTACCTGGTAAATAGGCTTAATAATTCCACTTTTATAGAGTGTACACAGTGAGTTGAAACATGCAATAGGATCTGGTGCATAATATATGTGCAATACTTACTATATGTTTTTATAGTTATATGTGGGAGCGTCAGGCAGGGGAAGAATCAAGAAAAGAAACAATATACATCACAGAGAGCAGAAAAATTCAGACTTAATTAGCAGTTAATAGTAAACAATTGACCTATCTGGAGTGTAGTGGGGAGGGTGACTTCCTTGCTTTCTGGGTCTTCATTATCTTCCAAGCAGTTCACATAAGGCCTGGTATTTAGTATGCACTCAATAAATATTTGTTAAGTGAATGAAAAGAGTAATTTAAAAATTACTTATTTTCTGATTTTATTTTTTAAAATATTTTTTTTGAGAACTCTTCACACACAATCCAATCATACTGCACAATCAATGGCTCACAATATCATTACATAGTTGTATATTCATCACCATGATCATCCTTAGAACATTTGTATCACTCCAGAAAAAGAAAAAGAAAAACTCAAACACCCCATACCCCTTGCCCCTCCTTCTCATTGACCCCCACCCAGTATTTCAGTCTACCCAAGTTTTTACCCTTTATCACCCCTATTGTTTAACTTTTCTCCTTATTATTATTATTTTTTTTAGTCATCTAAAAAAAATGTTCATACCCTGGATAAAAGGGGCATAAAACACAAGGCTTTTACAATCACATGTTCGCATTGTAAAAGTTATATAGTTTTACAGTCATCTTCAAGAATCAAGGCTACTGGAACAACAGTTCAACAGTTTCAGGTACTTTCCTCTAGCCACTCCAATATACCATAAACTAAAGAAGGATATCTATATAATGCATAAAAACACCCTCTAGGATAACCTTTCGACTCTGTTTGAAATCTCTTAGCCGCTGAAACTGTATTTTGGCTCATTTCTCTACTGTCCCTTTTGGTCATGAAGCCTTTCTCAATCCCATGATGCCAGATCTGGGCTCATTCCTAGTATTCAGGTTCCTCATTGCCGGAGATATTTACACCCCTGGGAGTCTTGTCCCATGTTGGGGGGTGGGGAGGGCAGTCATTCACCTGTTGAATTGGCTTAGAGAGAGTGACCATATCTGAGCAACAAAAGAGATTCACTGATGGTAACTCTTATGCATAATTATAAGTAGGTTTAACTTCTTCTTTGCAGGAATAACCTTCACAGAGGGAAGCCTCAAGATTGAGAGCTCAGCATATTGAATTTTTTGTACCCCTTCTCTTGTGAGAATATCAGATATTCCCAAGATGGGGAAATTTAATATTTCTTCCCTCCTCTCCTGTCCCCCAAGAGGACTTTGCAAATACTTTTTTATTCTCTGTCCAAATTACTCTGGGATATACTTGTTTATTAAACATAGTTTATGTTAAATGGCTCTTAGTTTTAAGAAGTTTCAAAATGCCTATTTGACTTGGTCCTGACTCTCAAATGTACTGGGCAAGATACATATTTTCCAAATAACTCTCTTATTATGCAAAATGTATACAATGCTGAGGTAAAAATGTAAAAAGAATTACTGTGGTAACAGATATGGTAAGGTGGGGAGCAGATGAATTAATTTTAACCGAGGCCATAACAGAAGACTTGATAGGCTAATTAGACCTTGAAACTAAGGAAAGATTTCAATAGATGCAGTCCACTGTGGGGCAGAATAAAGAGAGTCTTATTTACAGAGATGATAGCCTGAGCAAAGCCACTGGGATGGAGAAGAATAGGATGTAAATAAGGAACAGAGAACATGCTTCATAGATGAGGACAAGAATTGGTGTAAAAAGGCTGTGCAAGAGCCCGCCTTGCATCTCTGTGCCCTCAAAGATTCAGTTCATGGTTGGCAACTTCTGACTACCAACCCCTCTACCTCTTTGCCTTTGGACTTTTTCTCTGGTCAGTAGCTTATATGTGTAGGATGCAAGTGCTGGGAAATTTATGTGCTTCCCTTCAGGCAATCTTTAGCTAATAAATAAAAGACCTTTGCCTTTCAGGAGAGAATAATCTGAGGCTTGCATTCTACATGTATACCCTGGTGGGATGGCTCCTTGAAGCATGGGGAGCAAAAATAGCCTATAATAAATGAGATTGAGATGCTGGGACTGTGTTGGCTGAATTGAGAAAGGCTAATAGAATTGGACATACTAGAATATGGATTTATTACATAAAACTAGAGAACCCATAGCTGATGGTTTCCTATGGGGCAGAGGACACTCTCTTCACTAAAGAGAAAAGGAAAGAAATAGCAATGCTGTTACTAGCATTGTGGAAAAATTGATTGGTTGCCTTCCTCCCTCTGGCAGGGTTGATGCTGAATGTTCCTATGGCACTGGGCTCAATAGTGTCTAGCAGACAATAGAATTTTGGAATAGCAGAGGCCAGACTGTAGCACTTAATAGATAAAGACTGGGAGAATCCAGTCAGCATAATTGGCTGTCAGCAGGGGTGTTGTTTGGCTTTTATAGCTAAAAAAGATCAAGATATGTGGACAGAAGACTGACGCCATCTGCCACAATAGAAAATCTCAAGCCCTCTCTGTTTTCAGACCTGAGCCAGTTCTCAGACATAGAGCCAAGGAGAGGCCAAGTCCTCTTGAAAAAGGTTCCTACAAATATATATAGCACAGCAAATTTATACACTAGTCATTCCCCAGTTTTACCCCATAGGGATCAATGGGATTTAGCAGAGTAAGTATACACTCAGATAAAAGGGAGTAACAGAGCTTTCAAGAGCTGTTGAACAGACAGTCTGAGTGGACACTGACACCAAGGAATGCAGAACTATCAAGGGGTCCTCTGTTAGAATAGGGATATGTGGAGGCCAGGTGATAAATGTGGTAAATTGATTCCTGGCCCAAGTTTTGTCTCAGAGTAAGATACAAAACACACTACTGTTGGTTCCTCTGATCTCTGAATACATAATTGTAGTTATATTTAGAAGCTGACAGAACCACCATATTGGTTTGCTGACCAATATGAGGTCCTAATAAAAGCCCCTGAAGTCTCAACTACCCACCCCCATGCCAAGAGAGTAAATCTAGTAAATAAGAATTAATATTGTACCTTGGGTGGAATGGTAGAAATTAGTTCCACTCAGAAAGACAAAGGATTCAGGGGTGATGAGTTATATCATATGGTTGGTTAACACAGTGGTATAACCATTGCAAAAACCAGATATATCATGGCTGATAATGGTAAATAACCTTACACTTAACTAAAGTGGTAACTCCAGTGTCAATTGCTTTGCTCCAAGAAGTGTCAATACTAGAAAAGATTAGAACAACATCTACCACTTGATGTTCAGCTCTTTTTCAGACCAATATGTTGTTTTCCATCTCTTTCCAGAGGGGATAAGTTTCCCACTGTGACTGGGAGCTGGGAGGAGTATGCCTAGAACTCATGGTATTTACTTAACACATCTCTTGGTCTTTTAATGTTTGGTGATATATATGAATGACAATTGCAGTAACAATAGCCTGACAGTTCTATAAACTGCAATGGACTGAAAAACACCAAATATTTTTTGAAGTGTCATGTGTTCATAATAATCCCCACAAAAAAACAAACCAAAACAAAAAGCTTTATCAGTCATTTTGAGAAATGCTCCGGAACCAACTTATTTATTTTGGAAACAGGTAAATAAAGGGAAACGTTGCAAATTTGTCCCTATTTCCCTATAAATATTCCTCAGATTAACCAAATAGTTCATTAGGGGAAATGTCTTTTTATGGAAGGGTTCCACTCCAGTAAATGAGAAAGGAATTAGAATATCACCAGTTTTCAATATATAATCTAGGCAATGAGAAGCAATACATGCTAAAACTGCAAAGTGGGAAACACAGAGTCATTAGATGCCTCCTAATGGGAGGCACAGTGAAGTAATCTACCCAGAAAATTAACCTGAATGATCAAACATCCAAATATAACTGATAGTTCACAGGAAATACAGGGAAATGATAAACATGTTAAAAAACACTATAAGGAAGCACTCTTCAAAATCCAGCCTTTGGGAATCTCCTCTATAGTTCACAAATGACTTGGTTTCATCAACAAATAAACTATAAGGAAAAAAAAATGGAGGAAAATAACACTGAGGCATGTCAATAATTCACTATAAATGAGCTTTATTAGGAGCCTGACTCAAACAAACAAGCTATTTTGATACAATCAGGAAAGTTTGAACATGATATTTAGGACATGAATGATATTTGTATTGCTGTTACATGTATTTTTACAGAGTCCTTATCTTTTTGTAATAATCACTAATATATTATGGATTAAATGATGTGATGTTGATGATTTGTTTCAAAATGACAGGGTGATGTGGTGGGTAGTAGCTTAGGCAAAATAAAATTGACCATGAGTTAATAATTTTTGAACGTGGGTCATGGGTACATGGGAGTCTATTCAAATTAGCTTCTGCAGACTTCTGACATGACTTTGGTAATCTCCAAGAGCTTCTTTACTTTCTAGTATGAGAACATTTTCCATGTTAATTTGCCTAATTCCCAGAAACAGAATCAGCCATTTCTCAAAGAAGCCCTTGTTTTTTATATCTGAGCATTAACAGTGCTCATTGCTACTGAAATGTTTATTTTTTTGCCATTTCTGTGGGCAGCAAATATATATATATATACAGAATATTTCACGAGCTCATATTGATTTTTCCAATTCAACTAAGGTTCTTTTCTTTTACTTACTTTCATATAGCTGATATCTGTATCTACTTTTTCATGTCAAGATTTCCAGTTCTTGACAGCACCAACACATTTATTTATTTGTTTTAAGCCTTAGTACACACAAAACGGTCTCAGAACACCATTACCAATACTACCACCGAGAGTATAATTACAGATGATATTTTAATTTGTTTTAGCAGTTCTTCATATGCTTGAAGAATTTCCCACTAGTTTTATGCTCTTGAGGTTTAAAATCTCATGAAAGAGAACTTCTGAGAAATGGCTGAATAGAGTAACTCAAGATCAGCCCTGTTCCACTGAACAGTTAGAGAAGGGACAGGAGGGCAACTGAGGCAGTGATTCAGGACTGCGGCTGACCTGGGAGACCCTTCTGTGCCACAAAGGGTGGCTGTAGTTGCAGAGGCTGAGGAACTGAGAGGCAGAAAGCTGGAGCCTGATGCAGAGGTGTGGGGCCCGCAGAAGTGCATGGACGAGAGCTGGGGACTAGAAAGTAAGCCAGGCTGTATTCTGTGGGTGTGCTACCTTTACCAGTGCAGCCCTGTGCCCAGCGACTCATCCCATACCTACGTACCCAAACCCTGTCACCTGCTCCCATTCCCAGTACTGCAGGCGCCCTCGCCCCACCAGCCCCCAGTGCAAGTACCTGCTCCACTCCCCCACCCCAAGTGCAGCCCAACCCACCTTTCCTGCACCCCTCCTGGGCACTACTTCCCACTCACTGTTCCCTGCAGGCTTTTGCCAGTGATAAAGGCTATGGGCACTGACCTCCATCCTAGGCTACACCTGCCCCGCCCCCCACCCATTGTGTTGCACAGCCTCACCCCATCCCCACTGAGCTCTGCATATCAGTTTATGGCAATCCTAAGCCCACGCATGTACACGGGCCCCCAATCATGTCATTCAGCTCTAGAAACTGCACTTTACAGCAATCCTACAACTGCGCATGTGCACCGCCCTCAGCCACACTTCCCAGCCCTGAGAAAGTGCTGACCTGCACTGCCAGATCACATTTGCCCCCAACCCATGAAGGCATAACACCGACCTGCTGCCGCAGTTATACTCATGTGCACAAAGGACTCTGCACCCTAGACCAGCACACACCAGGGTTATGCCCCACAGAACACTGCGCCTGCACAGCTACATCATCCCTGGCCACTGGACACCCACGTTCACAAGCATCAGAGTAACATCCCCAACCTGTGCCTATACCTGCCCTGAAACAAATCACTGCACTCAGTGCCCCACCCCGTACCCTGCTCCCTGCTGTTCATCCACCCTGCAAACACAAGGCCTTAGATTCCTGAAAGAAACCAACTCCCAAAGTAAATCAATCAAGATATTTACATGCAACAAAAACAACAGAAGATCATTAAGCATATTACGATGTAGACAGGTATAGCCCTGCCTAATGACCAAATTAAAACACCAGAGGAGACACAGACATTGGAATAACTAATCAACAATGTTCATACAACTGTACTTAATATATAAGTGGGATGGCAGATGACATAAAGGAGATCAAGAAAGCAGTAGAAGAGCATAAAGAGGAATTTGAAAGAATAAATAGAAAAATAGCAAATATCACAGAGATTAAAGACTTTGTTAACCAAATAAAAATCATACTAGAGACATACAACACCAGATTTGAAGAGACAGAAGAAAAATAAGTGATATAGAGGATAGGATAACTGACTTCAAAGGTTCAAACAGCAAATGGCAAAAAAGATGGAAAAATTTGAATTGGATCTCAGGGAAATGATGGGCAAAACAAATCATGCAAATATACGAGTCACTGATATCCCAGAAGGAGAAGAGAGGAGTAAAGGGCTAGGAAGAGTAGTTGAGGATATAATGGGGGAAAATTTCCCATCCTTCATAAAGGACATAAACATACAAGTGAAAGAAGACCAAGGAACTCCAAACAGAATAAATCCAAATAGGCCTTCCCCAAGACACATACCAGTCTGTCAAATGTTGAAGAAAAGCAAAAAATCCTGAAAATGGCAAGAGAAAAACAATCTACTACATACAAGGGAAACCAAATAAGACTGAGTTCAGACTACTCAACTAGCACCATGGAAGCAAGAAGGCAGTGGTACGATATATTCAAGGTCCTGAAAGAGAAAGACTTCCAGCCAAGAATTCTGTGCCCAGCCAAATTGTCCTTCAAAACTGAAGGAGAGATTAAAGTTTTCATGGACAAACAAGACCTAAGAGAATTTGTCAACAAGAGACTGGCCCTACAAGAAATACTAAAAGGAGTTCTGCTGGCTGAAGAAAAAAAAAAAAAAGACAGGAAAGGGAGGTCTGGAGGAGGGCATAGAATTGAAGAGTACCACTAAGGGTAATTTAAAGAATAAAAAGAGAAAGAGGGAAAAGAATGTATGGATCTGACAAATAAAATAAAAAAGATGGTGGATTTAAGAATCACCTTTTCAGTAATAACTTTGAGTGTTAATATACTAATTTACCCATTAAAAGATACAGATTGGCAGAATGGATTAAGAAACATAATCCACCTATATGCTGCTTACAAGAGACTCATGCTAGACATAAAGATACAAATAGATTGAAAGTGAAAGGATGGAAAAAAATTTTCCATGCAAGTTGTAACCAAAAGAAAGTAGGAGTAGCTATATAATATCAGACAAAATAGACTTTAAATGTAAAGACATCATAAGAGACAAAGAAGGACATTATATACTAATTAAAGGGTCAATTCTCCAAGAAGATATAACAATCATAAATGTTTATGCTCCCAATCAAGGAGCTCCAAAGTATATGAGACAAACATTGGCAAAACTAAAGGGAGCAATAGATATTTCAACAATAATAGTAGGAGCGTTCAATACACTTCTGTCCTCTATAGATAGAACAACCAGACAGAAGATCAACAAAAAAATAGAGAAGTTAAATAACTTGACAAATGAATTAGACCTAATAGACAACTATAGGTCACTGCACCCCAAAACAGCAGGATGTACATTCTTTTCTAGTGCTCATGGAACATTCTCCAGGATAGATCATATGCTGGGGCACAAAACAGTTCTTTATAAATTTAAAAACACTGAAATTATTCAAAGCACTTTCTCTGATCACAATGGGATAAAGCTGGATCTCAATAACCACCAAAGAAAGAGAACTTTCACAAATATATGGAAATTAAATAACACACTCTTAAAAAAACAGTGGCTCAAAGAAGAAATTGCCAGAGAAATCAGTAGCTATCTGGAGATGAATGAAAATGAGAATACAACTTATCAGAACTTATGGGATGCTGCAGAGGCTGTGCTGAGAGGGAAATGTATTGCCCTAAATACCTATATTAAAAAACAAGAAAGAGCAAAAATCAAGGACTTAAGAGCACACCTGGAGGAACTTAAGAACAACAAACTAACCCCAAAACAAATAGAAGAAGAGAAATAACAAGAATTAAACAGAGATAAATGAATGGGAGAACAAAAATACAATAGAAAGAATCAGTAAAACCAAACGTTGGCTCTTTCAGAAAATTAATAAAATTGATGGGCCACTAGCAAGACTGACAAAGAGAAAAACAGAGAAGATGCAAATAAACAAAATCAGAAATGAGAAGGGGTGTGTTACCACAGACCCTGAAGAAATGAAAGAAATCATAAGAAGATACTATGAACAAATATATGCCATCGAACTAGACAACTTAGATGAAATGGACAAATTGCTGGAAACACAGAGACAAGCTACACTATCTCAGGAGGAAATAGAATATCTCAACAAACCAATCACAAGTAAAGATATTCAGTCATCAAAGATCTTCCTACAAAGAAAAGCCCAGGGGCAGATGGCTTCACAGGGGAATTTTATTAAACATTCCAAAAAAAACTAAAAACAATCCTGCTCAAACTTTTCCAAAAAATTGAAGGAAAAGGAATTCTACCTAACTTGTTTTATGAAGCCAGTATCATTTTAATACCAAAACCAGGTAAAGATGGTATAAGAAAGGAAAGCTACAGGCCAATCTCCCTGTTGAACATCTATGTAAAAATTCTCAACAAAATATTAGCAAACCGAATCCAACAACACAAAAGAATTATACACCATGACCAAGTGGGGTTTATACCAGAAATGCAAGGATGGTTCAACACAAGAATCGATTAATGTAATACAGTACATTAACAAATCAAAAGGGAAAAATCACATGATCATCTCGAATGATTCTGAAAATTCATTTGACAAAATTCAGCATCCTTTTCTGAGAAAAACACTCCAAAAGATAGGAATTAAAGAAATCTACCTCAATATGATAAAAGGAATATATAAAAATGGATAGCCAGCATTGTGCTCAATAGAGAGAGACTGAAAGCTTTCCCCTAAGATCAGGAATCAGGCAAGGATGCCCACTGTCACTACTATTATGCAACATTGTGCTAGAAGTTCTAGTTAGAGCAATCAGGCAGAACAAAGAAATAAAAAGCATCCAAATTGGAAAGGAAGAAGTAAAACTCTCATTATTTGTAGATGATAAGATACTATATTTGGAAGATACTGAGAAATTTACAGCAAAGTTACTTGAGCTAATAAACTAATTCAGCAAGGTGGTAGGATATAAAATTAATGTGCAAAAATCAGTAACATTTCTATACACAAACAATGACCTAACTGAGAAGTCAGTAAGCGAAAAAGTTGATTCAAAATGCCAACAAAAAGAAACAAGTACTTAGGAATGAACTTAACTAGGGACATAAAGGACTTGTACGTGGAAAACTACATAAAATTGCCAAAAGAAATCAAAGGAGATCTAAATAGGTGGACAAACATTCTCTGCTCATGGATAGGAAAGCTAAATATAGTTAAGATGTCAGTTCTCCCCAAATTGATCTACAGATTCAACATGGTACCAATCAAAATTCCAACAATCTACTTTGAAGATTTAGAAACGCTAACTACCAAATTCACCTGGAAGGGAAAGAGACCCCAAATAATTAAAAGTGTCCTAAGAAAGAAGAACGAAGTGGGAGGATTAACACTCCCTGACTTTAAAACGTATTATACAGCGACAGTGGTCAAAACAGCATGGTACTGGCACAAAGATAGAAGCACTGACCAATGGAATAGAATTGAGAGTGCAGAAATAGACCTCCAAATCTATGGGTCAACTGATTTTTGAAAAAGCCCCCAAATCTTCTGAACTGGGACAAAATAGTGTTTTCAATAATTGGGCATGGAAGAACTGGATATCAATAGCCAAAAGAATGAAAGAGGAACCCTAACTTACACCTTATAGAAAAATTAACTCAAAGTGAACCAAACACCTAAATATAAGAACTAGCACCATAAATCTTCTGGAAGAAAATATAGGGAAACATCTTCAAGACCTAGTAATAGGAGGTAGCTTCCTAAACTTTACACCTAAAGCACAAGCAACAAAAGGAAAAATAGATAAATGGGAACTCCTCAAAGTCAAATGCTTCTGCACCTCAAAAGACTTTGTCAAAAAGGGGAAGAGGCAGCCAACTCAATGAGAGAAAATATTTGGAAATCACATATTGGACAAAGTTTTAAGTTCCTGTATATACAAAGAAATCATACAACTCAACAACTAAAGGACAAACAACCCAATTATAAAATGGGCTAAAGATATGAATAGGCATTTTTCTGAAAAGCAAATACAGTGGCTCAAAAAGCCACATGAAGAGATGCTCATTTTCATTGGCTATTAAGGGAAATGCAGATCAAGACTACAATGAGATAACACCTCACACCCATAAGAATGGCTGCTATAAGACAAACAGGAAACTATAAATGTGGGAGAGGATGTGGAGAAACTGGGACACTCACGCACTGCTGGTGGGAATGTATAATGGTGCAGCCACTATGGAAGACTGTTTGGCAGTTCCCTAGGAAACTAAATATCGAGTGGCCCTATGACCCAGCAATAGCACTACTTGGTAAATACCCAGAAGAGCTGAAAGCAATGACTCAAGCAAACATTTGCACACCAATGTTCATAGCAGTATTACTCACAATCACCAGAAGATGGAAATAAACCTAATACCCATCAACAGATGCGTGGATCAACAAAATGTCATATATGCATACAATGGAATATTATGCAGCAGTAAGAGGAAATGATGTCCTGAAGTACATGACAAGATGGATGAGCCTCGAGGACATAATGCTGAGTGAAATAAGCCTACAAAAGCATAGTTACTGTATGATTCCACTTTTATGACCAGAATAAAGGTATATTCAGAGGCTTATAATACAGAATATAGAGGACTTAGAGATACATAGAAGCTAGAGATGGGTGAGCCGTTAGTTAATGAGATTGAACTCCAATGTAAGGGGATAGGAGTGATTCTATTTCTCTTCTGGGTCTATAAGTAATATTGCCATATTGAAGATGAACAAAATTGAAAGGGGTTGTATAGAACTACTTATCCCACTTATTAACACTAGAAATCTGAATTAGTTCTTGCAAGAATTATATCAAAGATGTGATTCTTGTACAAAAGCTGTTTAAGTTCAGGGTACAGGGGGATAATTGCTATTGCATGCTATGAGCCATGTTCAAAAGGAAACCATCAGCACTACCACAGCAACAGCAGAGGTAAATAATGGGAGGGACAAGAGTTAAAAGGAGGTTTAGATCTCCTATTTGGCAAAGCTGTGTGTATTGGTTTTCTTTCTCTTGGGAACAATGAAATCATCTAAAATTTAGAGTGTTGATGGACTGTGGACTTTGGGCCCTCTACATGATTCCTGATGAAGGCAGGTGGCTGAAGGATGCCCTGATGGAGAAATAGAGTGGTGCATGATGATGTATGCTATCAATGACAGTTGTGCTGCTACAAAAAGGAACAAATTCATGAGGCATGCAATGATGTGAGTGAACATACGGCACATTTGGTGAGACAAAATAAGCCAGAAACAAAAGAACAACAATGGTATAGTCATCTTTAGAAAGTGCTTATAAAAAAACAGGGGCCTAGATTGTAAGCTTTTAGAGCAGACACATTAAGTCTGGAGTGGTGATTATTTCTGAATTTTGAGAGGTTGTTTTATATATATAACCTAATATTTAGAGACAAGAATGAAGTCAAACAGGTTGGGGTTAAAGTAATTCAGAACACAGGTAAGGAAGACAGTGTCTATGTTTTAGAACCACACATATTCTTTGCAACCAATGGAAGAAAGATTTATGTGGCCTGGAACTGAAATTTTCTGTAGTGCATAATCTAACTCAACCTATCTGTATAGCGTATTTGAACAATTGAAACACAGGAAGCCCAGAATAAGAAAGCAGTCCTTTAATCCTGTATAGATTGTTGTAATGCTTAGAAACATCCTAGAGTATATTAACCAGATAATCAAAAAGTATGGGCTAAGTCCCTTGAGGGATGGGAGAAAGAATATGGAACTATTAAACCTTACCAACAGGGAATCCCCTGATATTGTGTGAAACTTCAGGGACACCCAAATCAGTAGGCCATGCCCTCAATCATGAGGCTTACTCTTGTGAAGCTAATGTAGGTAGGGAAGAAGCTTAGACTACCTATAGGTATGCCTTAGAGTTACTTCTAGAGGACCTCTTTTGTTGCTCAGATGTGGCCTCAGTCTCTCTAAGCTGAACTGTGCAAGTGAAATTATTGCCCTCCCACCTACATGAGGCATGACTTCCAGAGATGAAATTCTCCCTGGCAACGTGGGAGAGGACTCCCAGGGATGAATTTGCTTCATTTAGTTTTCTATTTTTAGAGATTCCTTTCAAAAATTGATTTGTAATGATATAAAAGATGTATAAAATTCCTATGTAAAATCTGCAAAACAAGCTATATCTAGAGAAGTCTAGTTTCTATCTTGGATCCCTTCCATTGTTTCCTTCTTGTGCCTATAGCAAATAGTAGAAATAATTTTATGGTTTCTTTTTATATAATTTAAATATTGGAAAAATATCTTTGTATTTTTCCTCTTATGTAAATGCTTACATGCTTCCTACACTTTTTTTCTACTTTACTCAACAACACATACT
Organism: Myrmecophaga tridactyla; assembly: GCA_004026745.1. Lineage (NCBI taxonomy): Eukaryota > Metazoa > Chordata > Mammalia > Pilosa > Myrmecophagidae > Myrmecophaga > Myrmecophaga tridactyla. The sequence continues at coordinate 81,004 of PVIY010003846.1, read as the reverse complement.
AAACATCATCACAAAAGACAGCCTCTTCATATTCCTCACACCTGTTTACAGTTGCATATTTTTCCTTTGGCTGGGTGTACCATTTATTCAATGCCTAATGCACTGTAGCAAATCACAGGGGCACTGTGGGATGACTTAAATTCTTGATATTTGTCAAGAAATACTTAATATTTGTCAGAAACTGTACAAACAACTAGATTTAAAGAACCAAAAGAAAATCAGTTTCAACTGTAATTGTACCACATTACTTCTGGTGATGTCATATCTTTGTAAATCTGGGTTTTCAGTGGTTTCTGTGATAAAAAGCAAGTACTCTGTGAAAAATCAATGCGGAATTAAAAAAGAGAGCATCTGATTTCAAAGTTTGTGAAATTGTGCAGTACCTAGTAGGTGTGCACATCCCCTTGGTAAGTAATTGTGGCTATTTAAGAATGAAATAAAACATTACGTTTTCTTTCAATTAATGTGTTTTATTTTTCCTTCAAATGACTGCTAAGTTGTTAAGACATAAATGTTTATTAAGTTGTTTGGGCCTAACTGCCTAATAATAAACAGAACTGTTAAGTTTTTCTTTCGGCCTACATGTGCCATGAAAAAATATATTGAGTCAGTAAAAGTGCTAGGTGAATCAAGAAAGGTTGGTAATCTGTGAGTCAACACTAGGTCTCTATTGATGACATTCAGCTTATTTCCAGTCTGTTGCAGTTACGAATAGTGCTGATGGGAACCATCTTGGGCACATGACATTTTGTAATTTTTTAATATATGTTTAAGATAGTCACCTAAGGGTGGAATTGCTGAGTTAAAAGGGAAAAGTATGTTTTATTTTCCTAGATATACACAAATGCTCATCTGTAAGATTGGTACCATTATTATATCCCTACCGTCACTGTGTGAACTGCCAGTTGCTGCATAGCATGAACAGCAAAAGCATAGTATCAAATTATTGGATCTTTGTCAATTTAATAGAAGAGAAGCATCACAGTGCAATTTTTTACCTTTTTGTTTTGTTTTTTTGCTTGATTAGTTTTTATGGTACAAATTTAATGTGCATTTTTATTATAAATGAAGCTGAGTATGATTTCAGTGACTAAGGACCATTTAGATTTCTTTTTCTTTGAACTGTCTCTTTTTTACCCAGGAATACTGCCATTCCCCCCAAAAAGATGTTTAGAGACAACATTGTGGAGATTAACTTGACAGAATTTGGTGACCAATGTAATGTGATAATGAGGCATGAGGAATGGATGCTTCATCTGAGATTTTAGGTGTGGGTAACTGTGAAGAAGAAAACACTTTTACTATGACATAATGAAAATCATAATTGATAAATAGCGATTTTGGCCATAGGATGGATTAGAAGGAGAAAGGCAGGGAGATTAGCTAGAAATCAGATTAAATTATCTAGGACTAAAATGAGAAGGAGTTGAATGAGAAGAAGGATTGAATTTAAAAGATAATACAAAGCAGGGTGCACGGGTGGTTCAATGGTAGAATGCTGGCCTTCCATGCGGGAGACCCAGGTTCTGTTCCCAGACCATGCACCCCCCCAAAAATAATAATAATATAAGAAAAGAAGATAAAAATTTAAAAAAAAGAAGGGAAAAAAAGTAAGAATAAAAATAAATAAAATAAGAAAAGATAATGCAAAGGAATAAAAAACAAATCAGGTAGGACTTGGTATTAGATTGGTTAGAGAAGATGAAGAAGATTAGAGTGACATGGAACTTGAGCTTTCTAACCCTGGAGATTGAATGATAGTGCAGCAGAACTGAAATAGGATAATATGAAAAGCTGTAATATGACTTTTATTCTACAATGGGAGAGCAGTCTTAACATGTAAATACTCCCAAGAGAGCTATTAAGTTAATATGTTTACACTAAGATACAAATGGTTTGTATCAGAAGTTTGCATGTGAGCAGATTTTGATTAGGAAAGGGGCCATTGAACATAGAGAATTATAGGAGGGCAGTCAGCATGGGGTGGAAAGGAGACACAGAATAGGGAAAAGAAACCTTCAAAGGGAGTCTGGCAGCAAAAAAATCAAAGTTGCATACTTCACATTTTTGCTTTAAGTCAACTTCTGTGAATATGGCATAGGATGAAAAACAGCACAATATTTTTTACTATCTGTGAACATTTGCCAAAGCTCTTTTGTTTGCAAGTAAATGTAACTCAGAGCATGTAAAGGGGGGAGCTCAAAGCACACATCTAGCTTCTAGCAGAACTAGATCCAGGTGTGAAATGATATCATCAGGACACTGTTTCTTCTATCTCTGGCTTTGCTTTTTTCCATGTTGGCTTGATTCTCAGGTAGGCTCTCTCCTTGCATTGGTAAAGACAGTACCTGACAACTCTAGGATTATTTGGTCTTTAATACCTTTTATCTCAGATAAAAAGAGAATGCCTCTTTCCTAACCATTCCTGAAAATCCTGGGAAGCAAAATTCCCTTTGATTTACTTTGCTGAATCCTGTGACCAGCTTTGAACCAACAGCAGCAGGGTGGTGCCCTACAGAAACTCCAGAAGCGGAGGCAGGGTTCCCACAGAAGCACCTGGACTGAGAATGAAAGGAAGTCTAGGTTTCCACATGGCATGGCAGTTTTTATGATAGGGACTTAGTAATTGAAAGAGAGCTGAAGAATATTCAGTAGTTTCAAAAATCTAGCTTATATAATAGTACTATAGATATTCATGTCCTTATTCCTAACCTTAGAAGAGAACATTAGAAACTGGCATATTCATATATCTTATATTTAAAATCTCCAGATTTTTAAAAGGACATTTGAGTTCAGTGGTAAAATAAGAAATGAAATCTGTTTGTTTATTTCAGGCAAGACATGTTGCCAACAGCTGTGTTGAGATGTGATGTGATCTTCTCAATGAACAATTTAAGAGTCACTGAATAAGCTAAAATAATAGAATCTTCTTGTCTGTAGTCAGTGTGCTGACAAGGAAACAAAAGGGAACTGTAGGGTAAACACAGGGCAAGATTACACAAAGAGAGTAGTTAAAAATCATAAAAACTCTATGCAACAAAAGAACTATATCAGCCTATAATATGGCAGATAGTTGTGGTTTCCAATTAAATGTTTTGCTTTTTCCATATGGAGACAAGAAAGCCTTTTTTTTCATTAAGATCAATTCCGAAGTGCTGTCCTTAAATCACTTTGAAAGCTAGTTGATTGAATATACTTTCAAGGTAGTTTCTAAGTTCCTGATCCATCTATTGGCTCCCAGTAACCATTCTTAAAACCTTCCTCAAAACAACTTTATGATTGATATTATTGCATTTCCAGAGTAGTTTATCCCTCATAGAAGTGGTCCAACTTTGTACTTGATAAATCTTCAAGAAGAAGCTGCTTTGCCAAGGCTGGCAACATCAAAGCTCGTAGGCTGGATCACTGTTGCTGTGTGAATTTTCCAGCAACATTAGACAGTGATATTAGTAAAACACATGTTCTTCTCCTTCTTCTTTATCTGGAAACAGTTCTTGTTAATTTTTACTGCTATTCATTTTAAATATAGGCTCATTTTGTTATCAACATGTATTTTACCTAGGATCTGAATGGTGTACATGAATACAAGAGATAATCTATGTTCTTACAGGTAATAAATTTGTCTCTAAGGACAGTTAAGTTTTGTCTTCTAATCTTCTGTGCTTCTGTAATTGTGACATGTATTAAGATAGCCTGCACAATGGTGGATGATTTTTAATTTCCTGACGGAATGTTTCTCACGATGCCAAGAAGAATGAAGGCATGATTATTAAAAAAAAAAAAAAAAAAAAAGAAAGATTTTTTTGAATTGCGTTTTCTTTTTCATGTTTTATTGTTGAAAGCATTTATTAACTTGATATTAGTACAAAGATATCAGTTTAGGTCTGAATGTTAGTCTGACATAAATTAGGTAGAAGGTAAAGATAAGCAGTTAGAGTTTTAAATGATCTTTGGCAATAAGCTATTCTATTTTGTATACATATACATGCACTTATATTAATATTTATCCTTTTTTCATAGAATATTTGCATATGCCTCTCCCTGCTCCTTTGACTTCAAGTGTGGATTCTTTCTTTTTATTACCCGGCTTTGTCACAGGTCTCCCCAAAAAGTGATAGAATTCGGTGTTCATTACCTTACAGTTTGGTGTTTGGTGATGAAGGCACAGTTCCAAAGGTACTGCTATGGAGGCAGGGTTACCAGGTATGGGTATGCCACTAATTGACTCTGACCTTGGTCAGGTCACTTAATGTCTTTGAACCTTAGTCTTCTAATCTATATAAACTGTGGATAATATATTTCCCTGCCTAATTCACAGGACTATCGCAAAGGAAAGAATGTAGGAGTCAGCACTCAGAGGGCTATAAATCATTTTATAAATGTCGGGTAGCTGAATTAATATGATGGTATTATGAGCTATCCTATGGCCTGGAAAAGACTTGTTGAGATCACTGCCTCCAGCCTGGAAAATAGAAGAAGAGAAAAGCAAGCAAGCATTTAAATAAGTCATCCTCTGTTAGTATTCTTCCCCTACTACCAATTTAGATTGTTACCTGCTAGAGTTATGAAATCAAATTAGTAATTGCTGCCAGAATTTTTAAAGAATAAAATAGGATAGGATAGAAATAATAGGATAGAAAATATCAGAGTTTGTCTCTCATAAGTAAAGGTAAGTATTGCCTCAAAAAATTTTTGTTTCATTGTATTGTATACATGTGTGTATAGTGCTTGTGCTGGGTTTTGATGTAATATGTGTATCTTATCAGAGGATCACAGACAAGAAGTTTTGAAATGTACCACACCAATGCAAGAAATTAATATAGGGTGGTATATGGGAATCATGTATTTTATGCATGACGTTTTCTGTAAACCCAAAACCACTATAATTTAAATAAAAAAGAAAGATTTGAAAACCGCTGCTCTTCATATAGACACGTCAGGTCAGCTGTTGCTTTTTTCCCTGCAGGTCTACCACAGTCTTTCACTCTCCTCATACTTTCCTTTGACTCAACTGTAGAAGAAATATAGGAAGTTTGGCTGATTTATTTAGGATAATTCACTGCCTTCCTCTCAGTCTTCTGTCAATCCAGGGTAGCATGGGCCAGTAGAACAGGGTCTAGTCTAGGAGTCAGAAAATTGAGTTGTAGATTGTCTCTGCTTATTGCCTCTTTGATCTCAGAAAAGTTCCTAAGCATTCTGCCTTTCATCTCTTATTGTCTAAGTTGAGGATTAATTAATATATTGAATATATAATTATTAAGCACATTCTGTGGGCCAGGAATTTTGCTCAGAGTGAGGAATAAGATGGTGATTAAGATAAACATGGCTGTTGCCCCAGGAAATTTTTTTTTTAATTTTTAAACTTTTTAAATTGTATAATATAACATATATACAAAGCAAAGAAAGAAAAGAGCAATAGTTTTCAAAGCACTCTTCAACAAGTAGTTACAGGGCAGATCCCAGAGTTTGTCACGAGCTACCATACCATCCTCTCAGATTTTTCCTTCTAGCTTCTCCAGAATATAGGAGGCTAGAAGGAATAAATATTCTTCTGTCATCACAATCGACTTTTTAAAATTTTCTGTGAAAAATAACATATATTCAAAAAAACTATAAATTTCAAAGCACAGCACAACTATTAGTTATAGAACAGATTTCAGAGTTTGGTATGGGTTACAATTCCACAATTTTAGATTTTTACTTCTAGCTGCTCTAGGATACTGGAGACTAGAAGAAATATTGATGTAATGATTCAGCAACCATTCTCGTTGGTTAACCCTACCTTCTCTGTATAACTCCACCATCACCTTTGATCTTTGTGTCCCACTCTTTAGGGTTACTTGGGCTATGGCCCTTCTGACTTTTTCATGTTGGAAGGGGCTGTCAGTAATATGGGGCAGGGAGATGAAACTAGCTAATGTCTTGGAGAGGCTGGGTCCTCTAGGTTTCAGGACTTATCTGGTCCAGGGACCCATCTGGAGGTTGTAGGTTTCTGGAAGGTTACCCTAGTGCATGGAACCTTTGTAGAATCTCATATATTGCCCTAGGTGTTCTTTAGGATTGGCAGGCATGGTGTTGATTGAGGGTTGGCAAGTTATGATAGGTAGCAATGTTTAGCTGAAGTTTGCGTAAGAGTGACCTCCAGAGTAGCCTCTCGATTCTATTTGAACTCTCTCAGCCACTGATACTCTATTAGTTATATTTCTTTTCCCTTTTTTGGTCAGGATGGAATTGCCCCAGGGCATTTTAAGTCTTATTTATTAAGGTTGTTATGACAGTCAAATTAGGTTAAATACATAAAATGATTTAGAGACTTCATCGTTAACTCAGATGTCAGGGGTGACATCCCTGCTTCTTGAGCTATAGTGAAAATAAACTAGAACCCTTATTTCCATGACCTCAGGAAATTTAAAACTCTTGCCTCAAATTTCAGAAATAAATGTGTAGGCTTATATTTTCACATCTTTATTTGACCCAGTCACCTTTTAACTGTTGTCACAGTTTGCCAGTGACAAAGACCACACACTATGCTGGCTTAAAAAAAGGATTTTTTTGCCTCGTGGGTTGGATGCTAGAAGTTTAAAATCTAGATGTCGATAAGACCATCCCTTCTCCTGGAATTGGTAGCATTTTGGTGATGGCAGTCCTCCTTCACATGCCAATGTCCTTAGTCTCCTCCTGTGGCTTTTTTTGACTTCTGGCTTCTCCATCTTCTGGACTTTACTGGTTTTTGGTTTCTACTGACTACTGTGTCTGAATTTCCCTCTTATATAAGACTTCCATTAAGACCTACTCTAGTTCCATTTGGCCACACCTTAACTAATAATAATATCTTCAAAAGGTCCTGTTTGGAATTGAGTTCACATCTACCAGAACACAGATTAAGATCTAGAGCATGATTCAATCTACTAGCACTGTTGATCACCTTCCCCAGTCCTCATTTTTCTCTTACTCAGTTTAGGTTTTGACCATCTTTGTAATTGCTCTGTCCCATCTCTTTCTGGTTTATACCTCCTTCTTCTTCATTTTACAAAATCCCAACCCATGAGTATAGCTAGCTCACTGCACACTTAGCGATACTCCAGAAAAAATACTCATGGCTAGAGAAAGAAACACATCACTTGGCTGACTAGACTCCTCTTAAACTTATGAATGAGAAACTGAAGGGGGCTCTTAGAGTTACCCGATGACAACCTCATTATATCTCTCTTGTCAAATCCTTCTCCTACTCTTTATGACAAAGATCTCCCACATTGTCCTTTCTCCTCAAACCTCCAACATCCCCTCCCCAGTCCACATTATAAACTGATTACCTTGCTTCTTATTTTACTGAGAAAATATAAGCAATCAGAAGATAACTTCTAAACTGTCCACCTCTCAATTTCACCATCAAACCTGCATGGGTTTACACAGCCTCTGCTTTCCCTTCTGGTACAATGGGTGGATGCAGGGGCATCTACAGAAAGAGTAAATCCTCCACTGTGCACTGGATTCTATCCATTCTCAATTTCCTGAGTATCCTGTCTTTTTAATTAGCATGCTTACGTCCCCCATACCAGCAGCATCATTTCTTCCTATACCCTGATGATCATCCTTTTATTTCACAAACATGCTATTATATCCTCCATCTTTAACAGAAGCAAAAACCTCCATGAGCTCCACATTCTTTTCAAACAACCACACCGTTTTTCTTCTCTGATTTAGAGCAAAATTGTCAACTCTGTTTCTCATTTTCCATTATCATTTCTTCTCTGATCTATGAGTGGTTTTAGAAGTGTCCTTTTAAAGATTCCTTAATTAATAGGATTTTGGTGATTAACTTTTAACTTAATTGTATTACAATCAGTTGACTTGGTTGAGGCTTGCTATAATTATGGCTTGATATATGGTCAGTCTTTTTAAATATATCCTTTGTGACTGAAAAGAACGTGCATCTCCAATTGCTGGGTTTTATATTCTATATATGTCCATTAGATCAAACTTACTAATTTTACTGTTCAAATCTTAAATAACCTTCCTGATTTTTTTTTCTTCTATCAATTCCTGAGAAAATGTGTTGAAAGTGTCCCTTTATGAAACTGGATTTGCTATTTTTCCTTATAGGTCTGTCAACTTTTACTTTATATTTTAAGGCTACATTTTAAAATCTTCATGGTGTATGAAATATTTTATTATTATATAACCTACTTTTTATCTGTAATAATTTTTCCTTAAAGACTATTTTGGCTAATACTAATGAGGTTACACTGCTTTCTTTTATTATATTCTCCTGTTGTATCTTTCTCCATGAATTGACTTTAAACCTTTCTTTGTCCATATCCTTTTGTATTCTAATAATACTATATTGAAGTAGAATTAACATACAGCAAAATGAAGTATACCTTGCTTAAGTTGATGCGTTTTAACTCATATATATGTACCCATAAAACCCCACCTAGATCAAGATATGGAATGTTTCTACCACCACTTGACTAGTCAGGATAACCCTTGTTTTCTGACTTTTATCACCATTGTTTTGTTTAAACTCTCAATTGTCTTTTGAGAACATTTCAAGAAAAAAATTTTCAAAACAAATCTTGATTTTGCATACATGATTAGCATTTTTTGTCTCTTTATCCCTTTCTATAGGTTTGACTTTCTTGCTTTTTGGTTGAAATCAATAAGGTTTTTATTGATTTGCTGTAGGTAATTTCTAATTCAATAAGGTGTCATTTTTCTCTGGCTGCTTTCAATATATTCACTTTCCCTTTTGTTTTCCACAGTTTGACTAGGGTGCACCCAGGTGTAGTTGCCTTTATACTTACTCTGTGTTATGGTTTAGACTGTGTCTCTGTAAAAGATATGTTGAAGTCCTAATTCATAGTACTTGTGAATGTGGTCTTATTTGGAAATAGGATCATGGCAGATAGAATTAAAATTAAAATGAAATCATAGTGGCATAGGGTGGGCTGTTAATCCAATGACTTAGGTTTTTATAAAACAAGTAGAGACAGAGAAGGGAAAGGCTGTATAAAGATGAAGAAGGCAGAGACTGGAGTGATGCATCTACAAGCCAAGGAATGCCAAGGATTGCCAAGGATTGATGGCAAATGACAAAAGCTAGAAGATGCAAACAAGGATTTTTCCCCTACAAGTTTTAGATGGAGCATGGCTTTGCTGATACTGTGATTTCAAACGTCTAGCCTGCAGATCTATGAAGCAACAAATTTCTGTTGTTTTAAACTATCTAGTTCATGTTTTTTTCTTGTTACGGCAGCCCTAGGAAAATAATGAATCCTGTTTGGGGTTTGCTGACCCAAATTTGAATTATTTTTTCAAAATTTTTTTCTACCCCATTCTCCTTTACTTCTCTTCTTGGGCTCCAATTACATGTATGTTAAACCATGTGTTGTTGTTTCACAAATTTCTGAGGCTCTGTTCATTTTTGCTTAATCTTTTTCTTTCTGTTCTTTCCCTAGATATCTCCTAGGTTATACCCTCGGCTCTTTCAAATCTTCTTAAATGTCACCCACTCAAAGAGGTTTTCCCTAACCACTTTGGAATTGTGCCTCTACTGTCCTCTTTTCTCTGCCTTATTTTTCTCCCTACCACTTAGTATTACTTGGCTTTATTTTGTATTTTGATTTATTGTTTTCTTTCTTCCCCATTAGAATTTAAGTTCTATAAGGACAATAAATCTGTCTCTTGTCCACAGCTACATTTCCCTTGCTAGTATAGAGCAGGCATATAGCAGGCATTCAAGCAATATTTCCTGATTAAATGAAGGAATGAGTACTAATTATGGCTTCTGGGTCCCTGTTTCCTTAATCCTACACATAGAAAACTCAGATGAGAAACTGAACTCTTACTGATTTCAACCAAAAACAACTCTTCCCTACAAAACATTTGTAGAGATAATATACTCTATTCCATGCCTAATACACACAAACACATACAAGCACATATGTGTGTGTTTGTGTTTGCATATATATTTATATTTGGATGGGGAGAGAGAGTGGAAAACTTTAAATCTTAGATGTTCAGAGAACTTAAATTGAACATTAGAGAAATCCATTCTTAGCCAAATCGTCAATAGAATTCTCATTGGTCACTTCCCCTTAGAGTCTCTTGCCTTACCCCACCTCAGTGATTCCTCTTTTTCCCGTCACTGTTCTCTGCATCCCCATCTGTGTTTCCTTCCCTCTGAGTTGCTTAACAATGACACTTCTACCATCTTGATAAAGTAATACATTATTCACCTTCTTAAAAATATAAATGGTTAACATTTACTTGCACAATTTGCTGGGTCATCTCAACTCCAGGTTTAATACTGATTATAATATATTTGCCTTATATGGGTAATAAAATAATTGTCATATTAATTTATTTTCACGAAAACAAATAATTTTGTCCCAATTTTCCAGGAAGTCCTTGGTGTACAGCTGATTGTTCCATTTTGCTATGGAGATGGAAATGAGAAATATCTGCTTCTAACTCACTAGGTAATCTTAGTCTGGTAAAAAAGTTCCTTTGGTTACTACCAGCATTGACAGTTTTTTCCTCCAAGAGGGGCACTAAAGTGGTTGACCAAAACAGGCTCTGTTTTTCTTTCCTTCTTCTTTCTGCTTTTACTCATTCATACCCTACAATCCCCCACCTGAAAATAAACTCACTTTCTGTGTCAACCATATTTTTTATTGAACAGCAGGACCTTTTGGAAAGGGATTTTCACTAGATTAAGTTATGAATATTAACTTCTGAATAACATCTGAATGGGATTTCCTCAATATCAAGGTGTAGAATTTTCTCTTTGCCAGTACTAAACAAAGCCATCCTATATAACTCACCCACCTTGGCCTGCTCAGGGCGATTATGTCATTTTTATTGTTTTTATATAGTAACCCCAAAGTAGAATTTTCTTTTCTTCATACTTCCTAAAAAATAAATATGGATGATTATTATGTGTTTGTACTTGTGTGTTGGGATGAGTAAGAATTGAGAGGAGGGAGTGGGCCCTGGAGGAGCTCCAGGCTCTAAAGGAATGACTCTAAGGGTGTATCTCTGGTTTTATTTTCCTTTCCCTCCTCTTTTTCATTCTTCTCCTTTTTTTTTTTTTTTTTTTTTTAGCCAGAGTATATGGAAGAGAGGGTTTTGTTATTTATTTATTTATATATTTTATTATTTGCATGGGCAGGCACCAGGCATCAAACCTGAGTCTCTGGCATGACAGGCAAGAACTCTGCCTGCTGAGCCATTGTGGCCTGTCTGGTTTTATTTTTTTAAAAGGTTTTTTTAAACATTTTTTATTGTGAAATATAACATATATATCAAAAAAGCAATACATTTCAAAGTACATTTAAAAAAATAGGTTATAGAACAGATTTCAAAGATTGGTATGGGTTACAGTTCTACAATTTCAGGTTTTCCTTATGGATACACTAAGACACTGGAGACTAAAAAGAAGTATCAATATGATTCAGTAGTCATACTCATTTGTGAAATCCTAACTCCTCTGTTATAACTCCTCCTCATCCTTTGATCTTTCTCCCAATCCAGGGATATTTGGGTTATGCCCATTCTAACTGTTTTCATGTTGAAACGGGCTGTCGATAATATGGGATAGGGGGATGGAACTAGTTGATGTTCTTGTAGAGGTGCTGGGTTTCAACTTATCTGGCCTAGGAACCATCTGAAGGTTTTAGGTTTCTGAAAAGTAAACTTAGTGCATGCAGCTTCTATAGGGTCTCAGATAGGTCCCTGGGTATTCTTTAGAGCTAACAGGAATGATGTTGATTGGGGTTTGGCAAACCATGGTAATTGGCAATATCTAGCTGAAATTTGCATAAGCTTAGCCTCCAGAATAGCCTCTCAACTACATTTGAACTCTTAGCTACTGGTACATTATTTTGTTACATTTTTCCCCCTTTTGGTCAGGAAGGCATTGCCAGTCTCACTGTGCCAGAGAGACTCACATACCCGGACATCAAGTCCCACGTACCAAGGAGGGTAATGATTTTACATGCAGAGTTGGGCTTAGAAAGAGGCCAAATTTGAGCAACAAAAGAGGTTCTCTGGAAATAACTCTTAGGCATAATTATAGGTTGGCTTAGCTTCTCCACTACAGAAATAAATTTCATAAGCATTCTCCTTATTGTGTTTTGTGAAGATTCTAAGGATAAGTGCAAAATCTATATTTTAGCTGTATTTAGTGTCAGGATAAGTCTTTCTAGATAATTGAAGGTCTAAACATTGCCAGATTACTAGGATTTTATTTCCTCTTTTTTTCATAGAGTCCTAGGTCATTCTGTAAAAGGATCCAAAAGCAATTTTTAAAACCATGTTTTCCTTTTTCATTCAAATAATTTCTCATTCTCCTTCCAAAGGTGTTTCCTAAAGTGATTGATTACAACAGGCTTTACTTTTCTTCCTCTTTCCATCTTTTTCTCTTTTTTTAGTTATTTTAATTTTTATTTTCAAATAATTCAAACTTCCAGGGAAGTTGCTAAAATAATGCCAAATTCAATACATAGAACTCCCCTTCCCACATACCCAGATTTACCAACTTTTAACATTTTGCTGCATTTATTATATCATTCTCTATTTGTCTATTTTCTAAACATCACATATATTTCCTAAGAATAAGGATATGCACTTATATAACTTCATTAAGTATGGTTATCAAGTGCAAGAAATTTAACATTGATATCAAGCTTACAGTCTATATTCCATTTTTTTATAATTGTTTCAAGAATGTCCTCTTGGGCATTTCTTCCCTCCATTATTAGATCCAGTTGCAGTTCATGTATTGCCTTTGTATTGCTTCTTTAGTGTCTCTCTCTTTTTCAATTGTAGAAATAATTCAATAATGCAAAATTTCCCATGTCAACCCCTCTCATGCATACAATTCAGTTAGATTAATCACATTCACAAAAGTGTACTATCATCGTCACCATCCATTACCAGAACTTTTTCATCAAACTCCAGACAGAAACCATGCACCCTTTATGCATTAATTTTCCACTCCCCAATGCCCCCTCTCACAACTTGACTTAGCTTTCTGTCTCTATGAATTTTCATATTCTAATTATTTCATACAAGCAGAATTATTCAATATATGTCCTTTTATGTCAGGTTTAATTCACTCAACATGATGTCTTCAAGGTTCATCCAGGTTGTAGCATGTATCAGAACTACCCTCCTTTTTATGTCTGAGAAGTATTCCATTATATTTATATACCACATTTGTTTTATCCATTCAGCTGTTGATGGGCCCTCTTTCCATGTTTAGTGAGTTCCTACCATTCCTCAAATGAAAGTAAACTAAGTGTCTGTGGCAACTACTGTTTCAATTTTCTAGCTGCTAAAACAAATACCATGCTGTTGGTCAGCTTAACAGCAGGAATTTATTGCTCACAGTTTCAGAGGCTAGAAGGTTTGCTTTCTCTCACTGTTGGTATCTTCTGGCTTAATGGCAATGTTTGGGGTTCCTAGGCTTTTCTGTCACTTAGAAGTGCACATGGTGGTGCCGTGTCATTCCTCTTCTGGGTTCTATAGACTTTCAGCTTCTGCTGCTTCCCATAGCTACTCCTTCTGTGTCCAAAGTCCATTGCTTATAAGAATGGAATAAGAATGTCAGCCTTATTGGATTAAAGCCTCATTCTGTTTGGGCACACTTTAACATCTTCAAAGGCTCTGTTTACAAATGGGTTCACACCCACAGGGCTAGGGCTTAGGTCCTGAATATGCCTTTTGTGGGGGACATGATTCATTTCCCAACAACTACTTTTTCTAAATAGTGGGATCCTTTGAAAAAGGCACTAAGTTGGGAATGAAATGATCTGGTTTGATTCCTAGTTCTGTCCCTAATGACCAGTTACTTTGAACAAGTGGTCTAAATTCCAGATTATCTTGTCCTCGTCTACAGTTGAGAATGCTCACACCTGTCCCTATTACCTAACAAGGGCCAAGTAAAATAATGGATGTGAATGTACTTTACAAAATGATTACAATTGTAAAATCATAATTTATTACAGTAGAGTCATATTAAACCTGCATCTCCATGTTTAATACTATAAATGGAAATAATCCTTTTGGGATATGATTTGATTCTACTTTGTTTAATACTTACCAAAAATTCAATTAACATGTATTAGAGTTATAGAAGCTAAACATTAACAGGGAATATAGTAAACTATGCAAGCAAAAGAAGATTTACAATTCTCTATCTTTTCCTATAGAACATTTTGAATGTCAGAGAGTCGCATTGGTTTTCCTTTTATTCCTTCCATTATTCCATCTTTCAAGTTCCCACAATCTAGCATGAATAAAAATTACTGTACAATGTTGTATAAACACAAATATATATATTCTACTTCATGGATAATTTGAGGTACTTTCAAGGGTAATTCACACTATGTAATTTTCACCTTGCATTCTTACGGAGAACTTAACTCCACATTAGATTTGACTCCCCTATGTTCTCATCATCTTTGTGCTGTGCAAAGGTGGCAAAAGGGAAAACTTTTGTATTATGTACGAAAATTCCTTTAAAAGAACAAGCACATTTTTAAAAACCTAGGCCAGTGGTGGTTTTGTAAGGTTGATACATTGAAGGAAACTAACACATTATTATCACTTACATTTTCATTTTCTCGGAATAGAGGTGCAGTTTTGGGCCCCCAAAGAGAATCAGTTTTACATAAAGTAGTGAATTTCTTTATCTAAGATCCGTGTTTTAACCACACCTCCTAACTATACTTTACAGGTTGGCTCTCAGAGTAAAGGTCACAAAAGCCTAAATCATGCCTCCAAAGGCCAACCCAAGCATTCTATTATTAGAAACAATAACAACAAAAAATATCCATTTTTAATTCCTTCATTTTTTAACAGCCCAGTGGGCTTGTTTTGTTTTGTAAGAGTAGGTAGTTCACTTTTCTTATGCTTGGAAATTCTGCTACCCCTCTATGTGCTCTAAAAACAGGTTTTGAAGTAGATAAGAAAAGACAGACAAGTGGTGGCTGTTTTGGTAGAAAATTGAGAGTACTGAGAAGAAGGGCAATAAAGGAAGAAGACTGTTAAGTAGTTGGATGTTTCCCTTCGGTGGAGACACATGGCCCGGGGCACACACCCCTTCTCCTGTATTGGGAATATTACTGCACAAGCTACCTACAATGATCGAACAGAAGTTAAAGAGCAGCAGACCTCCTGGGGTGGGGGGAATATAGAGACGGTATCATAAAGAAAGCATTAAAACTCCCCTACCTTGGCCACTGTTGATAACAAATCTCCAGAACTCTGGTCAGGAAACCCTGCTTAAACTGTGTTCTCACACCCTATGGTATGTCTTTGTCCTCAACAATTATAAGCTGTCCCTTGTACTCCCCACTCTTTTGTGGGGCGCTGACTTCCATTTTCTGGATGACTGCCACTGGGAAAGATATTCTCCTATTCCTAAATCCCAGTACAATCCATGCCTAACTCTCTGCCTAGTGTGTCCTTTGTTCTTGGGGTTGTACCTACCTGAGCTGTTCATGAGCGGGGTTGGAACACCTTCTTTCGCTGATCCTTGCCACTGGTGGTTCCATTTCCCATTAAGGAGAAGTTTCACCTAAGCCCCATTCATGGGTGATAAGACAAAGCCTCTACCACTTACTGCTGGGAATCCCACCTTTTGCTTGTGTGCTTCAAAGTGGTGATGTTAGAAGAGCAATTATTACAGTTAATCCTCAATAATCTCTAGCACAGAGAGTGAGTCGGAGAAAAATAGAGGAAGAGGGAGAGGAAAACGAAGAAGAAATAAAAAAGGAAAAGCATATACTTTATAAATGATAAGGTGTTTACTTCAGAAGTTGTTCCTGTCCTTTGGTACCACTGTGTCTCTTTACAAAAAAGATATGTGAGTCAGTTTCTTGTCTCATGCAATATTATTGAAAATACTTATTTCTGGCCACAAAGAAAGCATCTTTTTTTTTTTTTTATCAGAATCAGAATGTGCATTTTAAAAAAAAAACTGCTCTACTTAAAAAGATCAGGAGAAGCCCTGAGGGTAGAGTGCATTCATCACCAGTGAGAACTCCATGCTTGGGGGACTTCATATTATGCACCTTGGACACTAAGTGGAGAATGAGCATCTGTGAGAAGGAAAGGTATCAGCTCTACTTCTCATGCCACATGATTGGCTGATCAATTCTGGGAGCCAGAATTTTACAGCTTGCAAAATTGGGGATGAAAATCCCTAGAGACCCTAGAGAGAAATCTGAAGATTGTAAATGCAAAGATTTAAGAACAGATAATTTCTGGATTCTTACTGTGATCTTTGTCATAGCAAGCCTGAACACATTGGAGTTTTAATTCCCTGCTAGTGGGATAAAAATAAGCTGTTTAACCTTTTAAATGCTGGTAATTTGGAGGGGGTTGCCGTTTTTAGTTCTCTCTAACACATGAGCTTCTGAAAAGCTAAGAGGATAGAAATGGCTAGCTAACTAAATTTGGAACCTGAAAAAGGTCATAGTAAATCTGGCTCTATCTTGTCTTTTTTTTCCTCCACAGAATGCATGTTACATGTCTTAAAATTGTGAAAAAAGATTGTAAAAAGGACAAGTAATGATAAAATTTGAACTGTGAAATATTGTTGTAGGAGGAGATAAAAAAGAATAAAATGTCTCAGGCTGATGATTTTAGTAGATCTTGAGACTGGACTTTCATAATCCATTGTTTCTGGCATAGAACTGTCGTTAGAATAGTCAGTGATAATTTCTTTGCTTGTTAAGATTATCTCCATTTTCTGGTGATCTGGGAATCATGAATGCTACAATCTTCCAGGCTTTCTTCTATTAGCAGCAATCCTAGGGATCCCTCCCCCACCTTGATAACTAGTGACACTCCCTAGGGACTTAGTCTTCTCTACTAGAGTCCTTATTTCTGAAGAAAATTGCATTTGAAACCATGCATACTGGAGGAGTGTGCCCAGAGCATCACAGAATCTCCAAGAAGTGGGGGTTGGTAAGTGTTTAGAGTACACAAAAAACACAGGAGATATGGCATCTGTTCTTAAGGCTTTATAATCTAATTAGGTAAGTTAAACATAAAGATATAAACGGACTGAAGAATCTTCTCCTGGTGACATGAAGAACAAATTTGTTAAAAGAATGCAGGGTATGGGAAGGATCATGGCTGGTGATGTGTGCTCTGTTAGACAGAGGGCACGATTATTTTCCAGCCTTGTCTCTGACTGCAGTCTACCATCCATTTCAGGTAAAGATCACTCACACTCCCATGTCTGTGAAAGTCTCTCACTGGTCTTTCACTTTGCTTGCACTCATGCAGTGACAACTCTTTGGAATGCCTTCCCTCACATTCCACCTATTGAAGCTCTACCCCTCAGTCATTTCACTCTGGATGTCTGTGCTAGAACAGACCTTAGTCCAGTTTACATTGGACTTTCTTTCATACACTGAGCCTCTGAAAGGCAGGATCATTCTTTTATTTAGCTGTATGCCCCATACACTTATTAGTATCCAGTATATCTTATTTGAAATAAATGGGGTTGAATTATCCATGAAGAAGAACAGTATTTCCAGGGCTGGAAGCTCAAGAATCTGGGGATACTTTGGTGCCATAATAGGAAAGCTGAAGAGGAGGTTATGGGTTGTTAAATAAATTAAAATAGGTTTCTATAGCTAAAAGATTTCAAATGGATCAAGTTGGTCATTCTGGAGGTTATTCCTATGCACATATCACAAACTACCACAGCATGCAAAGCCTCAAGCAACAGTGTTCCCCAAAACCCTGAGGACATCTGTGAACCTTTAACAATCCACAGGATAAAGATCTTGGTTAACTATTTAACCTGAAATACAATTTGGAGTACCCCAAATACCCCCCAATCACAAACAATTTATGTAATCTCTTTTCCTTTAAAAACCCTTGAGTCCCCTTGGGGGACTGGAGAGAAAGAAGGAAATATTCAACTTTCCCATGTGGGGAATTCCTTATACTCTCCCAAGCAGTGGGGACAACAAATTCAATAGACTGAGCCCTCAATCTTGCGTTTCACCCCTATGAAACTTGTTCCTGCAAAGGAGAAGCTAAGCCTTATAATTATGCTGAGAGTCACCTCCAGAGAACCTCTTTTGTTGCTCATATGTGGCCTCTCTCTCTAAACCACTCAACCTGCTGAGTTGGCTTAGAGAGAGCCCCACCACCACCACGTGGGAGCCCTCCCCCCTTACTTGGGACATGACTCCCAGGGATGTAAATCTCCCTGGCAGCATGGGATAGGACTCCTGGGATGAGCCATGACCTGGCATCATGGGATTAAGAAAGCATTCTTGAACAAAAGGGGAAAGAGAGAAATGAGACAAAGTTTCAGTGGCTGAGCAATTGCAGAGTCAAGAGGTTATCCTAGAGGTTATTCTTATGCATTATACAGTTATCCCTCTTTAGTTTATAGTGTATTGGAGTGGCTGGAGGGAAGTACCTGTAACTGTTGAGCTGTATATCAGTAGCCTTGATTCTTGAAGGTGCTTGTATAATATACAGCTTTTACATTGTGACCATGTGATTGTGAAAACCTTGTGTCTGATGCTTCTTTTATCCAGGATATGGACAGATCAGTAAAGAAATAAGGATAGAATAAATAATGGGGGGCATAAAGGGTAAAAAATTGGGTAACTTGAAACACTGGTTGTCGGTGAAAGGGAGGGGTAGGTGTTATGGGATGTATGAGTTTTTTCTTTTTCTGGGGGATGTAAATGTCCTAAAAATAATCATGTTGATGAATACACAACTATGTGATGATACTGTGAGCCATTGATTGTAAAATATGGTAGACTATACATATGGATATTTCTCAATAATAAAAGGAAAAAAAAAGTATCAAAAACAAACGAACATAAACCTTGCCTGGAAATGCCAAGGAGGAACATGATTTGGGCTACTACCTGTGTCTATGCTACTAGAATTGCAATTCTTTGACCTCAAATAAGTGCTTTTATTGCCCTATAGTTTAGTTTGTTATTTCTTGGTTGACAAGGTTCAGTGTAAATTCTAATGTTGAAGAAGCTATCTCAGAGGAAGTATTTTTGGGAAGCTATTCACGTGGAACTCAATAAAGAGTGAGAATGAGACTGACACAACATAGGTGCTAATGGTTAGGGCATATGATCCTGGTCTTGGATGTTATCTTTCACATTAACTTTAAGAAGAATACTTTTCTTGTATTGGTGATTACACAATTTCAAAGGTAAATGGATTATCATTATGCCATTTTCCTTAAGTCAGCACATTTTTCTAGTCTATAGTGATGGTACTTAAAAAAAAATTACTCTGAGAGATGACAGTTTACTTCCTTCTGAAGAGACTCTGGCTTTGTCCTTTGGAAGAGGTAAACATATCGAAAGCAGAGGACCTAGTTAACATCACAGTGAGTATTAAATTAAAATGTTAGCATATGTCTAGTTACTTCCCACAGAATTCCTCTCTTGCTTTCTCTGTTTTACCCCTTTTCATGTTCAATATGGCCCACTGAGAACCTTGAAGGAGCTTCCCAAGCCTTCTTTTGCAAATCCTTTCTTGTGATTTCTTCATTACTAGAAGGTGAATGAAATGGAGTAACTGAAAATCTCCTTCCTCTGGTGAATTCTAAGTGTGATTCCTTATTTTTCCTTTATTCCTACTAAGAAAACCCCCCATGAACCTGTCATCACTTGCATCTATCTGTGTGAGTCAAAGACTTGTCTCAAAATACTTTGTTACATAAAAATAAGGTTAGTAAAATAGGCTTTCCCTCTGATAACAATGCTCTTCTCCAGACACGTACCCGACCAGTTTTTCTATATTGGTTAGTCAGTTCCTTTTACCCTGCACTTCAAGGAAGCTAAAATAATTCTGGATGCTTTTATGTACTTTATCTAATGAGCTAGCAAACTAGTTTTATCTTAGTAGATTTTCTTTGGACTAACTATAAAAGGATAATTTAATTATCTTTATTCTTTTTCAAATGAGAGATCTATGTGCTGATTCTTCCATGAGTGCTTTGTAATTTTCAACACAGGTCATTCAAACTGCTTCAGTGTCTTATGTATTTGGTGAAAAATCCACTAAGATTCACCTTTTAAAAATATACAATCTGTGACAGTACTGAGTTTTTCCACATTTGAAATCAAAATAAGAAAAAACCTTTGGGATTCCTGGCTTCAGAGAAGAAGTAGGGCACATTCATACAAGAGCCAGCATTTCAGTAATGCTAATGAATTTCCCTGACTAGAAATTATTTTCATGGCAGCACATATAACTCTTTCATACCTTGTTCCAGGGCTGATATCTGTTATCAATTTTGAAAGATTATTATCAAAGGAAGAGATTTATTTTGCAATAAAATTGAGTAGGGGCCCAATTGGTATGATCAAATGACTCCTGGATTATACTAAGCCATTATATTACTGTCTCTTATAATTCTTCACAATACACACCATCGGAGACATTGTTTAACAGAACATTAACTACAGTCTTGTTACTGCCAAGTGTTCTAGATGCATCCAGGTAGTCTATAATTAATGCACCTGCAGAGCTTCACAAAAGACTTCATACGCTGTCCATTTCAGTGGAGAGCGGCTGGAATGGCACCTGCACAACAGGTGCAGCTCAGTACAAGCACAAAAAGGCCAAGTTCTAACTAGAAAGCTAATCCCTTTCAGCATGGAATGACTAGCTTGAAATTTCTTTATAAACAGCAGTATTTTATTCTGTGAAAGGTACAGAGTTCAATGTGGTGAGGGTTAAAGAGAGGATAGGAGATCTGGTGCCTGAGTACTGGTTATATATTAGTCAGAGAATTAATAGCGATTTGTAAGGAGCACTGATACAAGGGGATTAGAAAACAATTAAGAGGTACCAGGGCCTGGGAGGGGAGAGAAGTTTCCAGATCTGGTAACCAGTTTATCCAATTTCTGTCCAATTTCTGTCAGATTAATTACATACACGAACTTTCATTGACCATCAGGAAAATGTACACAATATAAAACAAAAACATTTTAAAACCTTGAAGATAATACTAGTTTGAATTTATATGGCTAGTCCTTGGGTTAGTAGGTTGCAAATACAGCTCTTTAGGAATTATTTTAAGAGCATTCATCTAAACAACTGGTAATTTTGTAACTCTTTAATATTTTCCATTTATATAACATCTACTCTGTGCAAGACTCTTCCCATGCCCTTTGTTTAATTCACACATCAATCCTAAAAAGTAGGTTCAGAGAACGTAAGTAACTTTTCCAGGTCAGAAGATGGGGATGAGGGAAAATCAACATTCTATTGTAGGCCAATGCTCTCCAACTGCAATTGTACATTATCTGGCTTTCCCCCTTGCTCACTGGGTTCTGTTCCTCAAACATATCATTCTCATTTTCCCACAGGCCTTTCTCTTTGCTTCTCTCTTTATTTCAAGCATTTTTTTCCAGCCTGAATCTTTCATTCATTCAGATTTCATCTTAAATGTTGCCTTTCTCTGTACTGTCTTTTCTAAACCAGGCACCACTGCCTACCAAATTTGCCTGTTTTATACCCTTCATAGCATTTATCACAGTCTGAAATTGTCTTATATTGTCTGTCTTCCCTCACAAGAATATAAGTAGTCTAAAGACAAAAATTTTGCTCAACTTGGTTACTGCTGCATCCTCCACCTAAGAGAGTACTTGCTATTTAGTAGACACTAAATAGTTACTGATGGAAGTAAAAAAATGTAACCCTAATTCCTGTGACTTAGTTTGAGAGTCAGAATAGTGATAATCTATTATGAAGCAGTCAATTTACCATTAGAGATGGGATAGAATTTGAGTTTGGCTTTGAAAATAAAGATAAAATTGGGTGAGAGGGAATAATGGAATAGGAAAGACTGACAAGAAATTCATAAGGAAAAAGAGACAAAAGTAAACAATGATAAAAATAAGTAATACAAATATTTATATGCAATGAGTGTTTATTGAATTTTCCACTAGAAAAGGATGACCATCTGTCCATATTGTGCCTGTTGACCAACAGTGTAATTATTATAAGTGTCCTATTTCACTCTGTTTTAGTTTGTTAATGCTGCTGGAGTGCAATATACCAGAAATGGAACAGCTTTTAAAAGAGGAATTTATTAAATTGCAAGTTTACAGTTTGAAGGCCTCAAAAATGTCCAAACTAAGGTATCTAGAGATATATACCTTGACTCAAGGAAGGCCGATGTCTGTCACATGGGAAGGCATGTGGCTGATGTCTGCTGGTCCTTGTTCCTGGTTCCATTGCTTCCAGCTTCTGATACCAGTGGTTTCCTCTCTAAGCATCTGTGGACCTTCACTTAACTCCTCTGGGACACAAGTCTGGGCTCTGGCTTTCTTAGAATCTCATGGCAAGACACATGGTGATGTCTGCTGGGCTCTGCACCTCCAAACATCCATGTAAAGGCATCTGTTGGTACTCCAGGCATTTCCAAATATCTGCATCATTGTTGACTCTGAGGAACTGTGTTTTCTCTAAAATGTCTCCCCTTTTAAAGGACTCCAATAAAGTAATCAAGACCCACTATGAATGGTAGAGTCAAATCTCCATCTAATCAAAAGGCCACACCTACAGTTTGGCATGTCACATCTCCATGGAGTGATCTAATCAAATGGTCACACCCACAATTGTGTTGGTCAGTCTCCACAGAAACTAATCCAAGGTTTCCACCCTACAATATTGAATCAGGATTAAAGGGCATGGCTATACTGTGATATACAATACTTTCAAATCAGCACACACCCTTAAATGTGTTTCTATTTGGATGATAAAACAAATTGTCTCTTTAACCATGGGCTCAACACCATTCTAGGCAATGAGGATACTGCACTGTACACTATAGCTCTGTCTATCATGGAAGTTATAGTTTAGGAGTGGAGAAGCTCCACCCATAGCAAGATGCAATGATGAGAAGTGCTTTACTTCTTAGTTTTTAAAGCACTTTCTTTTGTACAGTCCCATTGGATCTGCCCATCAATTCCATGATGGAGAATACCTATAATTGCTTTTTAAATGTGAAGGAAACTGTTGCTGAGAAATTAAGTGAGTTGGTCAAGGCTAATTAGCAGAGGCAGAGCCGGGATAAGAACTCAATCAAGGAAATGCCTACATTCTAGAGAAACTTTAAACTTCGTTCCAAAGAGTGAATGAATAAGAAAAAGACCAACTTTTATCTTAACCTAATGAGGCTTAGAGACTTCCCAGACAGTTTTGGAATTTCTGTCATTGATCTCATCATCTTGAGGCAGACTCAGTACCACCTTTGCAGATTTCTCTAATAGAAAAAGATAATTATTTTCGGAAGGACTTCGTGTGTATTTTTTTTTCAGTAGCATTGTTTTGCCTCAATCAAATGGGACTCAGAATTACACCTCAGTAGTTTATAGCATAAGCAGTAGATAATTACAACTAAGCGCTATAAGTACTGGTCTTCAAAGAGGGGCCCCCAGTGAATTATGCTTCCTTTTATTTATACTCTTGTGTAATCTCTTCTCTTGAATTTGAGCTAGACTTTGTCTTTCTTTTTGACCAGTTGAGTACAAGCAGGAATGATGCTTCATGCCCTCCATGCCTAGGTCCAAAGAAGCTTTGTAGCTTCTTGGATTGCTCACTCAGACGGTGAACATCTGCCATGTAAGAAGTCCCACTATCTTGAAACTGTGATGCTCTAAGGAAGCCCAAGGCTACTCACTTGAAGAAGCCATGCATAGAGAGAGAAATGCCCAGTCAGCTACCAGCAGGTCCAGCCATGCTTGCTGAGGTGTCAGACTAGTATGTGGAAAAGCTGTTTTACCTATCCAGCCAGTTAAGTTTTCATATGTGTAGAGCCCCATTGCTTTCTGATTGTATCTCTTCCCGAGACCCCCCATGTAAGAACATAGAGTTGAGCCCAATTATCCCACAGAAACTAGAGAAGTAATAATAAATTGTTGTTTTTTAGCTACTAAGTTTTGGAGCAGCAATAGATACCAGAACAACAGCCAAGATTCCAGTTAGCTTGGGTTAAATCCTGTCTCAGCTCCTAACTAGCTTTGTGATCTCAGACAGGTTGATTAACTCTTTGTGTCTTATTTTCCTCATTTGCAAATGGGTGTCATAATAGTACCTATCTCACAGGTTTGTTGCAGGGATTAATTTAATTTATTATATGAAAAGCTTAGAACAGATTTTGGCAATAGGCAGCACTTGATAAATGTTAGTTGTTGTTATGATTACCTATATTTCTAGATAAATCTTATTAACCTACTAAAATCTAAAATTTAAAATCTAAAATTCTTCAGTGGGGTTTGAGAGAAACTAAAATTACATTTGCCCACTTCTGGGTCACTTGGGAACAAAAATAAGCACTGGATTAAAAGGGACCAAAAATTAAAAATAATATTCTAAGGGAATTCTTAATTGAGGAAATCATCCTGGGAGGAATTCTGCAAAATAAGGATAATACTATGTAGAATTACAGTGAGGATTGAATGAATTAACAAATGTAAAAATCTTAAAACAGTGCTTGACCCAGAGTAACTACAATGTGGATGTCAGCCCTCGGTGCTATTATTTTTCTCTGTATCACACCTTTCTCCTCAAGAATAGCTCAAGGATTTTCCCACGATTCATTAGAGACTAAATGGTCTACTCATATGCTCAGGCTACTGATTCCTCATTCTATATGGACTGCAAAGCGGCGCCTCATGCTGTTTTTACATTTCTTGACCTCCGTAAGCTCTTTTTAGTGTGATACTCAGAAGCTGGAACAGTTGAGTTTCAGATATAGATTGGAGAGCTTCCTTACTAACTCCAGTAAAATAGCTCAGAGTTTGGCTCTCACTTTTAAATACTATGCAGATGGCGCTGAACCCCAGCCAAACTGGCGGCAACTTGATTTCCTCTGGTGAGTGCTGGTGGGGTGTCTACAGGATGGTATTCATTCTCATCTCTTGTCCCCTTTCTCTTGATTCTCTTTCTCCTCTCCAGTCTCTCTCTCTCTCTCTCTCTCTCTCTCTCTCTCTCTCTCTCTCTCTCTCTCTCTCTCTCACACACACACACGCACACACACGCTCAAATTCTATATTTTCTTTTAGGCTGAGTATTTTTGTATAATGACACAACCAGCAATAATTAATAAAATCATTGGTTTCCTGCCTGAACTTGTACTTATGTTAGCTATCTCATCGTGTGGAAATTTTCATTTCAGCGCCAGATCAATGGTGTCTCCTTTGTGATTCCCCACTGCCAGGAGAGAAAATGTTCATAAAAGGAGATTTAAGGAGCTTCCTACTGATTTAGAAGAGACAGGAGAAAGGACACTCTGTGCCAGCTGTGAAAGAAGCTCTTATATGCTGATAGGAATGTTATGAAATATCTGTAAATTTGGAGCTTGTTTTCATGAGCTGTAAAATCTAACTGTATGGAGTGTATTTTTGAACATTCTTAAAATAAACATATACTAAGCTTTGATAAAGGGACACTTTTTTTTTGGTTTGGTTTACTGTTAAATTATAACAGTGTAATATTTTTGCATACAGAAATGTTGTAGGTCTAAGAAACCGTTAATAAAATGTGTGTCTGTGTGTGTGTGAGAGAGAGAGAGATATGCAGAGACACCAGATGTAGGAAGAGCCTGCAAGGGAAAATTTCTGCACCTGTGCCAGATGATAAGCTTTTTGTATCTTACATGCAACTCTGAAGATGTAACCTTATTTGGTTACCCACATTTTGGGGGGGCGTCTGGATTGATGTTGGCATTGACATGAAATATGCCACAAAGTTGAAACGATATTGGTCTCATTTTGTTTGTAGAATCAGAGAATGTCAGATTTGAAATACACCTTGAGAGATGATCTAACATGACCTCCCTCATTTGGTTTTGGAATAGATTTAACTCCAACATTTAGCAGCTCTGCTTTATTTATTGTTATTTTTTTAACCTTGGAACTGTTGAATAACTTCCCTAAAGTTCAGTTTTCCACAACTATGAAATGAACATTATAAATCCTACCTTCCAGGAATGTTGTCCTCTTAGCACTCTGCCTCATACTTAGAAGGCGCTTAGGAAATAATAGCTATGTTTATTTTCTCCAATAGGTTTATCAGTTCAGGATTCTATTGTCTTGACTGTTCTGTTTTATGCCAAGCAAAATCTTTATGATTTGAAATTATTTAAGTTAGAAACAGAAATGGTTTATCAAAGTACCATATGCACTTTTTAACAAATAGCATAGGAGGGCTTACATTTAGAAGTAACAGCAACAGCCAGCCCCAGGCCCATTCCACAGAGGCAAATCCACCTATTTTCCTTTTTTAACATTTCTATTTAACATTTCTATTGATATATTTTTCTCTGTAACTTTGGACAATATTTCTTTATGTTTCTTGATATCTTAATTTATCAATTTTATGCCTTATATCTGTTTATTGTCTCCTGTGAAAGTCGCCCATTTACTAACTTCTTTCCTCACATTCCTATTCTCAATGTTAGTTATATCTTAATTATATATTTACGTTCTGTTATTGGTTATAGTCCTAACTTTAAAAATGTACTTAAATTTTATTTCTTCATTCACTAACTTTCCTCACCACCAAACTGAAAGACGAGGGTCATTTTACCCTAACTTTTCCTTGCACCTGCCACATCCCATATTCTGGGCTTTGTATTGACTTAAAATTTGAGAACTCATGATCTATCTATCTATCTATCTATCTATCTATCTATCTATCTATCTATCTATCTATCTATCTATCTATCTATCTATCTACCTATCTATCTATCTATCTATCTATCTATCTATCTATCTATCTATCTATCTATCTATCTATCTATCGGTCTATCCATCTATCTAATTATTGTGAGTTTATAAATTTTGTTTCCTGCTGGGCCAGTATGTTAAGGTTACATTTCCATCTCTTCATGTCCAGTGTCCCAAGCCAGTTGAAGGAGAATGTTGTTAGCATCAAGATAAAGTGGATTTTCTTTTCTTATATACCACCAATGGTGATGTTTTGGTTTGTTTAAAATTTGGACTGAGAGTTTCATATATAGTATTTAACTTTCCATGATATTTTTATTTACTTTTTAGTATAATTAATTTTATTGAATCCTAGATGCTTTCTATGTTCTTGATCATTCTTTTTATCTTAGAGCTACCCTTTGCATTTTATAATGTCCATCATCCGTAAATTCCTCTCTGATCTGGTTACTTGCTAGGTCCAGCTTTCGGACTCCTCTACTTCTCTGAGCGAGATCTGTAGTTTACTTCCTTCTTTCACTAGAATTTATCTTTAGGTGACTTTCTAAGTAAGATGAGGGGATTTATATTTTTTGTGCCCTTCTATATATTTAAATGTTTTTATTTTTGTCTTTGAATTTGATTGACAAGTTTTACTGGACATAGAATTCTAAGTTGGAAATGTTTTTCCTTTGGAATTTAAAAGCATTGCTCCATTGCCTTCTAGCCTCCAGTGTTTTTGATGAAAAATCAAATGCTCATCTAATTTTTCTTCCTTTATGGTTACTTATTGTCCCTCAAAGCTTTTAGCATGTTCCTGTTTTCACTGGAGTGTTCATATTTGTTACGATTTGACCAGGTACTTTTATGATGTCCATTTTACAGTTGAGAAAAGTAGTTGAGTCCTATATGGTAAACCAGGACAAGAACTAAACTGTGACTCTAAATCCTGCAGTCTTGGCCACTGCACATCCTTGATGTACATCTTCTTAATATTCTGACAATACCACCACTCAAACATCACAGAATGATAGCTATCGCGTCATAAAAAAGTTCCCAGGGGTGCACGGGTAGTTCAGTGGTTAGAATGCCTGCCTTCCGTGCGGGAAATCCGGGTTCGATTCCCAGACATGCACCCCCCAAAACAAACAAACAAACAAACAAACAAAAGTCCCCAGCATTCTTATCATCCCTGAAAAATAGGTTTCAGGGTTCACCAATTCTCAAAATCATGAAATTCTTCTCAAAGTCTAATTTCTTTTTACAGTAATGCCACTTAGTTCTCCTGTCCAGAGCAGACACAGAAAACTATGGGAAGCTTCACTTAAGATTTTCCTTTCTATGATGGTATGCTCTGAAAATTGTAGTTAAGTCATCCCATCTCTAGATAAATCTTGTATTTGGGAAGGGAATCATCTTTCCAGTGGCAGCCGATTTGTTCATTGACTCTTCAAGGCAGTATATCAAGGCAGTATATGAGATTATGAGAATTCCTGAAGTCTTTAAACCTCTTTCTTATAAATGGCCACTTTCTCATTAAATAAAAACAAGCCAAGTGAATGCCAGTTAATTTAAGTTGAAAGCAAATGACAGAGAAAAAATAAGGGTGTGGTATGTAGACTCAGTGGGGAAATTTT
Organism: Myrmecophaga tridactyla; assembly: GCA_004026745.1. Classification (NCBI taxonomy): domain Eukaryota; kingdom Metazoa; phylum Chordata; class Mammalia; order Pilosa; family Myrmecophagidae; genus Myrmecophaga; species Myrmecophaga tridactyla. The sequence goes on along the minus strand of PVIY010003846.1, from coordinate 52,629 downwards.
CTATTCTGATGACTTCCATAGATGAAGTACCAAGGTTTAGTCAGTACATGGAGTAGGAGAGGGGTGCCTATAGGCACCAAGTAGAGTGTATCCTTGGCATTTCAGAATGAGAAAAGAAAAAGGATAGAGTTACTAAGTGCTGCAAAGTGAATGATATTAGCCATCTGCAGAAGTCATTTACTACAAGGTAGGATTAACAGATTACTTTCTGGTGATACCAGGATACTTCCCCCAAATCCAGCAAGGAACTAGGGTGTCTCCCAAATTTCTAACATGGAGAACAAGATCTCTCTCTTAATTAAGGTCTAATGAACTACAAAATTCCCAAGGAGAGATAATCAAAAGAGAATGAAGGTGGTCTGCGTGGAGTCAAGAAAAAGGGCAGCCAAGCATTGAGAGGATTTATTGTCCAGTGTGGTTCAGGGGAGAGGGTGCCTTTCCTGTGCAGCGTGAACACGTGGGTTTGCCTTCCTGCCCACCTCGGTGGGGAAAAGGGAGTGTTGTCCTCACCAATTGTATACTTCAGTGCTGTTGATGGCTTCCATCACCACCATCTATTTCCAAACTTTTACAATAGCCTAAATAGAAATTCTGTACAAGTTAAGCATCACCTCCCCATTCTCTAATCCCAATCTATTGCCTGGTAACCTATATTCTAAATTCTAATTCTGTGACCTTGCTCATTATAATTAGTTCATAACAGCGAGGTCTTATACAATATTTGTCCTTTTGTGTCTGGCTTATTTCACTCAATATAATGTCATCAAGATTCATCCATGTTGGTGCACGAATCAGCAGTTTTACTGTTTACTGCTGAATAATTTTTTTTTTTTATCATATGTATAGACTACATTTTATTTATCCATTCACTGGTTGATGGATACTTGGGTTGCTTCCATCTGTTGCTTTCAGTCTTTCCCCATTGAAAATAATGTTAACTGTTGGGATTTTCATATATGTCCTTTATCATGCTGAAGAAATTTCCCTCTTTTCCTATTTTTCTAATTGTTCTTATCAAAAGAGGATGCTGGATTTTGTCACAGCCTATTCTGTGTCAATTGAGATGATCATGTGATCTTTCCTCTTCTCTTTGTTATTGTGGTATATTATGTTAATTGATTTTCTTAAGTTGAACTGCCCTTGCATACCTGAGGTAAAACTCACTTGGTCATAGTGTATGATTCTTTTAATGTGCTGTTGGATTTGATCTGTAAGTATTTATGAGAATTTTTCTATCTATATTTGTTAGAGAAATTGGCGTGTAGTTTTCTTTTCTTCAGTATCATTATCTTGCTTTGCTATTAGGGTGATCTGGCCAATAGAATGAGTAAGGTAGTGTTGCCACCTCGTCAGTTTTTTTAGAGTTTTATCAGGATTGGTATGAATTTTTCTTGGAATGATTGGTAGGGTTCACCTGTGAAGCCATCTGGTTCTGGATGTTTCTTTTAATGAAATTTTTGATTCAATCTCTTTAACTTACAATTGATCTGTTTAGGTCTTCTATTTCTTCTTGAATCAGTGTATGTTGTTCGTGTGTTTCTAAGAATTTGTCTATTTCATCTCGGTTGTCTAATTTGTTGGCATACAGTTGTTCATATTATTCTCTTTTGATCCTTTTTATTTCTGTGGAATTAGTAGTAATATCCCCTCTCTCATTACTGATTTTATTTATTTGAATTTATTCTCTTTTTTTTCTTTGTCAGTCTAGCTAAGGTTTGTCAATTTTATTGATCTCAAAGAACCAACTTTTGGTTTTGTTAGCTGTCTCTTTTTTTTTTGTATGCTGTATTGCAAGGGTCACATTTCATTCTTTTTCCATGTGAGTATCCCTATTGCAGTACTATTTGCTGAATTTTTGTTTGTTTGGTTTTTTCATTTGTTTGTTTGTTTGGGAAGTACATGGGCTGGGAATTGAACCAGGGTCTCCCACATGGCAGGCAAGAATTCTACCACTGATCTACCCTTGCAACCCCATCTCTATTTTTTAAAATTCTTAATATCATTTATTTGTACTCTAATCTTTGCTATTTCTTTCCCCTTCTTGCTTTGGTATTAGATGCATTTAGAGCTATAAATTTCCCTCCGAACAGTGCCATCAATATATCCCATAAATTTTGATATCCTGTGTTCATTTTCATTTGTCTTGAGATATTTACTGATTTCTCTTGCAATTTCTTCTTTGACCTACTGATTGTTTAAAAGTGTGTTGTTTAAATTCCATATATTTATGAATTTTGTAGTTCTCTGCCTGTTATAGATTTTCCAGTTTCATTCCATTATGGCCAGAGAAAGTGGTTTGTATAATTTCAATCTTTTACAAATTTTTGAGACTTGTTTTGTGACCCAACATATGGTTTGTTCTGAAGAATAATTCATGTGGATTTGATGAGAATGTGTTATCCTGCTGTTTTGGGGTGTAGTGTTTTGCATATGTTTGTTAGGCCCAGTTTATTTGTCATGTTATTCAAGTTCTCAGTTCCCTTATTGATCTTCTGTTTAGATGTTCTCTCTATTGATAAGAGTGGTGTATTGAAGTCTTCAGCTATTATTATAGACATGTCTATTTCTCCCTTCTGTTTTGCCAGTATTTGCCACATGTGTTTTGGGCACCATGATTAGGTGCATTAACATTTATGATTGTTATTTGTTCTTGGTGGATGGCCCCCTTTATTAGCATATATTGTCCTTCTTGTGTCTCTTATGATATTTTTTCATTTCAAGTCTATTTTGTCCAATATTAGCATAGCTACCACAGTTCTTTTGGTTACTGTTTGCATGGAATATCTTTTTACAGCCTTTCACTAGCAGCCTATTTGTGGCTTTGGGTCCAAGGTGAGTCTCTTATAGACAGCATATAATTGGATCATACTTTGTATGCATTCTGCTAATCTATGACTTTTGACTGGGGAGTTTAATCCATTAACAGTCAATGTTATTACTATAAAAGCATTTCTTTATTCAACCATTTTATCCTTTGGTTTTTATATATAATCTTTTTTTCTCTTTCCTTTTATCTTCTTAGCTACCTCCTGAAAATCTTCATTTCTACATTCTACCCTAAGCCTCTCTCTACTATTTTCCTTTCAGCCTGCAGAATTCCCTCTAGTATTTTTGTACGGCAAGTCCCTTGTTGATAAACTCTCTCCATTTCTGTTTATCTGTGAATATTTTGAACTCTTCGTCATTGAAGAGCAGTTTTGCTGGATAAAGAATTTTGGACTGCAGTTTTTCTGTCTCAGTGCCTTAAATATAACATACCACTACCTTCTCACTTCTAGTTTTTTGGGGGGTGGTGGTGGTGCATGGTCTGAGAATCTAACCTGGGTCTCCTGCATGAAAGGAAGGCATTCTAACCACTGAAACAGCTGTGCACCCTCACCTCTGTAGTTTTTTATGTGAAATTAGCACTTAGTCTTATTGCGGTTTCCTTCAATGTGGTGAATTGCTTTTCTCTTGATACTTTCAGGATACTCTCTTTATCATTGCCACTGGACGATCTGATTAGTCTATGTCTTAGAGTTGGTTTATTAGGGTTTATTCCATTTGGAGTACTTTGCGCTTCTTGGACACATTTATGTCTTTCATAAGAGTTGGGAAATTTTGGGCCAATATTTCCTCAGTCTTTCTGCACCTTTTCCCTTCTCTTCTGTGACACCCATGACCTGTATGTTTGTGCAGGTTGTGCTGTCATTATAAACTCTGAGATTCTGCTCATTTTTTCCCATTATTTCCTTATCTGTTCGTCTGTCTGTAAGATTTTGCTTGTCCTCCTTTCTAGTGTGCCGATTCTTTTTCCTGCCTGTTCAAATCTGCTGTTTTATGCCTCCTATGTATTTTTAATCTCTTCGATTGTCACTTTCATTCCCACTACTTTTTTTTTTATGTTTTATGGTGGGTGGGGGTCACATTTCATTCTTTTTCCATATGACTATCCCATTATTGTAGCACCATTTGTTGAATTTTTTAGGGGGGAGGAGATGCATGGGCCAGTAATTGAACCCGGGTCTCCCACATGGCAAGTGAGAATTCTACCACTGAATTATCCTTATGCCTCACCCCCCGACTATTTCTTTTATATACTTTCAGATTCTTCTTTACACTCACAGAATGTCTTCTTAATATCCTTTATCTCTTTTTCCATATTTCCTTCATATCCTTGAATTTATTTAGATTTCTTTAACATCTTTGATCAGTTGTTCCAAATTCTGTGTCTCCTCTGAAGTTTTAATTTGCTCCTTGGTCTGGGCTTTATCTTCCTGTTTCTTAATATGGGTTGTTATTTTTTGCTAATGTCTAGATATCTGATTATCTTAATGAGTTTACTCTGAAGGTCAGTTTCTTTCTAACCTGCCTAGTGTTTTACTGTTGATTGGCTTTGTGTTAAGGTTCTTCATTGACACTTGGTTCATCCTATTCTAGAACTTTAGAGTTGTCTGTGTTTATTTGATCAATTTTTTTTGGCTCTTCTTAACCTAATTCTCGTCCTGGATATCTGGTACAATTTTTAAGATTGCAGTATGTATGCAGTTGTTTTACCTCAGGGGAAAAAAACCTCCTTCTCCAAGAATCTTGATCTGTTCTCTTTATTTTTGCCTCTCCTCTTTTTTTTTTCGTTGTCTCTAGTTGCTTTTTTCTGGAAAGCTAACTCTGGAGAGGACCTTTCCCAATCAGTGTTTACCAGCCAAAAAGGGCCAAGGACCCATGAAGGGGCTGTAGAACTGCTCCAAAGTTCCCTGGGGAGAATGTCAGGAAAGATGCCAAAAGCATATATCAGGGCTCCCCAAATCTGCACTTTCTTGGTCTGCCCAGTAGATGGCACACTTCATCAAACTGTTCTCTGCAGTCCTAAGGCGGCACTGTCTGAATCTCCACCACCTCTGCCCCTGTTGGGGGCAAGGGTGAAACCCTGGCTGCCACCATTTTTGTCTGGGGTGGGTTGAAATAGATCAGTGCTGGGACCCAGCATTACAAATTCACTACTTGAAAGCCCTGATCAGTGTCTGCCATACTCCATCCCTTTCAGGTCCCTTTCTGACATCTGCAGCCAGCCAGGCATTGGACCCCAAGACACCCACCAGGAGAGTGGGGATGGGCACAAGCAGCCACTCCCCAGAGAGAGGTACTCACAGTTCTTTACCACTGCTTGTCAGCATCTTCCTTCTGTTCTTCACTAGTTGCTGCACAGTGTTCTTCTGGCCTCCAGAGCCCTAGAACAGTTGTTTCAGACAGCTCCTCCCTGTTTACTTGCTGTTTTGGAGGAAGAAGTGAGTCTTGGAGCTTCCTGCTCTGCCATCGTGCTTGCATCTCCCTGCTTCATTCTTTTTAAAATGTCTAGGTTTTATTACAGTGCTTTCTCATGGGTCATGGTTGGCCACTGTGTGTGCCCAGTTTACTTCCTTGAACTAGAATCAGACTGTTTAAAGTTTTAATACTTACCCTGTTTTTAAAAGGATGGATCAATAATTATTTGCCTAAATTGTAAAGTTTTTTTTTTCAGATTAAATAACTCATTTCTTTACCTTCTATTTACAAAGCATATAACCTAAACTTAAAATTTCTATTTTCTTCAGCTTTTTGAAGATTTATTTCAAAATCCAATGTACCAATATGGAGCTATAAGCTGAAATCTTTACAGAGAAAAAAATTGGCTAAAAAATTTGAACCCTGTTTATCTGTTGATTAAAGGCTTATCTAAATTTATCTGAATCTATATCCAAATAGTTCATTTGCATAAAAATGTTCCCATATGAATTGTAATGCTTGATAAAATTACCACCAACCAGTAAAGCCATATTTGTAAGTTGTACTGATTCTGAAATTGCATAAATACTAAAAGGAAACATGATGGACTCTGCTGGCCAAACCCAAACATCTGAAGTAATGTGAAATACCTATTGAATAAATGTTTTAATGAATTACTATAAAATTAAGTATAAATTTATCTTCCAGTCATTGTTCTTAGGATTGATAGAAGCAAATGTTTTAATTGACTTACGACTTTGCTAGAGAATTTAAGTATTACCTGGGAATCTCAGTATTTCATGAGAAAAACTTATATCTGATAACTGAGTTAAAATTTTCTAGCAGTATAGAGGTTCTGAAAAAAATCTGTCAAACTTAACTCCTTTGGGATTCTGGAACATGTGCTGAAACTGTTATGTATACCAGAAAAGCCATGTTCTTCTATTCCATTCTTGTGGGTACAGATCTACTGTTGGGTGAGAGATTTTGATTCAGTTGTTTCCATGATGATGTAACCCACCCAATTCAAGGTGGGTTTTAATCTTTTACTGGAGTCCTTTATGAGAGAACACAGAGAGCTCAGACCTCAGAGTCATTTGGAGATGGAGAAATAAAATGCCCTGGGAGAAGCTAAGGGAAAAAGAAATGCCCAGAGACATTTTGGAGATAGCCATTGAAACCAGAAGCTGTCACCATGTGCCTTCCCATGTGATGGAGGAATCATGGATGCCATTAGCTTTTCTTCAGTGAAGATATTCTCATGTTGATGCCGTGGTCTGGACATTTTTATGGCCTTGGAACTGTAAATTTGTAACCTAATAAATCCCCTTTGTAAAAGCCAACCCATTTCTGGTATATTGCATTCTGGCAGCTTTAGCAAACTGAAACAGGACCTAGTGAAGGAAAATAACATATGAATTATTAAAAATTTTCAATTAAGGTGATATTGCTTTCTCTTAATCCTGCTTTCTCTTAATACTTAGATTTTAACCAGTTATTTCATTAAACCACAAACCTGAACTGTTTGGTATTTCTGTTTTCCATAGAAAAGTTTCCAGGGTTGAGTCTTCTAAAAATGACACCTAAGATTATTTGGATCTAGTTCATGTTGCTCATTTTACAGACAGCCAAGGGAGAGATTCAGTGGAAGTTATTGCCCCTTTGTTACACAATAATTCAGCAAGACTGGAAATCTCTTACTTAGGAAATAATTTTAGCTTTCCACTGAGGTTACAGAGCCATAAATGGCTTCTTTCTGGATCCTTAAAGTTTATCTAGCCACATTTATGTGGCCAGTTTTTGCCATGTGTATTTATGTCTGATTAAATCATCATGACTGTATCATATTTGCATTAAACATTTCTTATTTCTCTATTTTTTCAAAAGTACTCTTTCTCTCTTTTTTTTTTTTGCAATATTTGTTTCTGTTTTCATTTCTCTTATTTTTTTTTCCTATCTCCCTTTAGCTGCCATGTTAAGACAGTTCAAATATTTTGTATAAGTTTTTTTTCAGGAAGAAAGACAAAAAATTCAGGGTTAAATTCTTGTTTTTATTTTAAATAAACAAGCTTCTTCTGAAAGCTGGTACATTATAAGTGGTAAAGAACTATGGGAATATCACATATTAGCATTGGTAAACTAGAACTCAAATTTTCAGTTCAAATTTATATCAGAAAGTATTGCTATGTTACCATTTAGAGTCTTGAAAAATATATATGTTTTAAATAGTTTACTCAAGGAAAAAAAAATGACAAGAAAACCCTAATATTTTAGCTTGATTTTATAATTAAGTATTACTATGGATTCCAAATATCTCAAAATTAAAAAAAAAAACAAAAAAAAATGACACGCAGGGAACATTCTTAATGGTTTTATATATATATATGTAGTTCTAATGTGCATAATAATATGTAAGACAGGAAATATGCACTGTATTTCCATATTAAAAATAAGCAAGTAAAAGAGTGCCTAAAGGAAAAAAATATTTTTAGTATAGATGGTTCATTTTTATCTTTTAATCTAATTTCTTTGCTAATTTAGACTATTACTGTTGTCAGACTATCCTTACTTAATATTGTGACTATTATAGTCATTGGTTGTATATATAGAAAGAATAGTGTTTTTAGAATTAAATGTAAATGACATACACTTTTTTCTTTCTTATATACTAATTTATTTAAACAATAGGACATATACTCTTTTTAAAAAGTAATTAAAGAATATTTCTATATATTCAACCTATATTTCTAGATATTTTTCAAATTTTCAGCATAGCAATTATTTCTAGAGTTATAACGATAAAGAACATAATCTTTTCACATATTTATTTTAGCTGCCAGGATGGTTAGTCTATTCAGTTTCCAGAAAAATCATAAGATACTAAAGTGAAAACACATTACTTCTAACATGTTTTACATTCTATTTTTGACATGTCACAAATATCTTTCTCTTACAAAGAGTCCCAGACCTGAGCATTCCAAATACATCTATTTTATAAAAGAATGGAGTAAATATAAATAGATAGTAAACAAACAATCTGAGCAAATGAAAATATACACTCTACAGAACCCACCCATGAACAGGTATCACCCAATTCTGTTATGTGAATTGGTCGCAGCCTACCATGTTGGTCAAGAACACCAGAAATCTTGGTGTTAGAGAAGAGCAGAGACCTACCCTGGTCTTGGGCATGCCCATCACTTCACACTAGTGGACCTGGACAAATCACTTACACAGACCAAACCTCAGTTTCATCCTCCTTTGAAAAATACCCTGACTACCTAACAGTGCTGTGAGATCAAGTGAAAAAATATTTGAGAAATTGGGAATTTCCAAACTAAGGGTCCCTCATTTGCTGTGCTGAGACACTCTAACCGTACTCTGCATTAGAATACAACTGTTGTGACTGGCTTTGCTTGTACATACAGAAATCCAACCAAATTTGGTATCATCTGCAAAATGACAATGCCCTTGATTTTACTGTGCTATTGTCCAGTACCCAATTTAGTTTCCTTTCTACCTAGAAAGCAGAATTTTTCTTAACGGTTACTGATAGACATGACCAGTTAAACAAAGAGAAAGTAACAAAATATAAGAACAAAGGTTTAAACTTCCATTCCTATGACTATCACTCAAAAAAGAACAGAGCTGCCATTGTTGTGTGATTCCAGATGAGTCTGCCTGGGTTCTTTTAACGTGGAGGTGCTGACTAAACTGAGTGGTGTCTGTTTGAGGGCAGCATCTACATTGGCAAAGTACTGCTATCTCTCCTTTCCTTTCTGCAGGGACCGTTTCTACTATGCAGCTTTGTGCCATGTGGACCACATTTGTTGACATGGCTGGCCAGATGCCTGTTGTTGAAAGCATGTCCAACCATGTGGCTAATCCTCAGCCACCACTTTATTTCTGTTGCACTTTCAACCAGATTTTGTGGTTAATGATGATAAAAATACCATGGTAGAGGAGATGCCAGTGGACTACTGTGCTTTTCCTGTGAGGGTTTCAAGAAAAATCATTGGTTTTTACAAAGTATCCTATCTATGCCTAAGCTAGGTGATGTTTTGAATAGGCCTAGACGATAGGAAGGACGTATAAAGAAAAGAGGTAAAGGAGGAGGAGGCCCTAAAGCAAAGGCATGGAATTTGTATTGATGCATATTCGATATGGCTCTTTTACAGATTGTTTTTTTCTAGCCATTCTCCTCTCAGTCTCACCACCCAGAGTTATGCATTCACAGATTCACCATACTTCCCATTTTTCAACACTATAGACGGTAGCTCCCTCTTAAAAATCCATGCTTTTATCATATAACGCCATTCCTTAATGCTTGTACTACCCTTCATGTATGCACACACAGAAGCTAGCCTAGAATGGAAACTTTCGTAAAAGTGCACCTGATAACATCTTTATATATATATATATATATAAAATTTTATTGAGGCATATTTTACTATCATAATAACCCATTTCAAGTTTATGATTCAATGATTTTTTGTAAATTTACTAGTAGTAAAACCATCATCATAAGTCAGTTCACCTGTTACCATCTCTAGTACCTTATAAAGGACTGAACAAATAATAAGTGCTTAATAAATAATTGAACTGAATCGATAGTAGCTCAGAGACTGGAGTTCACCCAAGGATGGATAGAGGAGTCTGGGAGGCAGATACGGTTGACAGGACTGGAATGTGAGCATAGGTACAGCCAGTCAGACATTAAGAGAAAGGAGGGAGGACATGGCACATTGAAGATGTATCATTTATCTCTTGCTGAAATACATACCACACCAAAAAGCAGTGGCTTAAAGGATAACCGTTTTGTACATTCGCAATTCTATGGATCAATAATTTAGGCTGAGATCATCTGCGCGGTTCTTCTGCAACTCTTGCCAGTGGCCACTCATTTTACTGCAGTCGTCTGGCAGCTCAACTGGAGTTGGATGTTCTAAGATTGCTTCTTTCCCAAGTCTGTCAGTTGTTGCTGGCTGTCAGCTAATATATGTGATTTTAGCAGGCTAGCTCAGGATTTTTCTCATGAAAGCAGCATTCCAAGAGAACAAGCCCCAACACACAAGCATTTTTTAAGTCTCTTGTTATATCGTATTTCTTAATGTTCAGTTGGCCAAAGTCAGTCACATGGCCAACCTCAAAATCAACTGGGAGTGGATGATATAGGGCCTGGGTAAAGGGGGCATGATTTAGTAAGTCCCGTTATTTTAACAATATTCCACAGCTGCTGAATTGTGTGATATTGTGTTGGTTGTAGCTCCTACTTCCCATATAAAAACTTGCTCGGATTTGGAATCAACACAGCTAAAACTCTAATCCAACAAATTGGCTCTTACATGGTAGCTCCTCTTAAACTGTGTTCCCAATAGTGCTTCTGAGAGTTCAGTTTTACCAATCATAAATTTTCAAATGGACCTGTATAATAGTGGCAACTCTCTTCTACAATATATATTTTATTAAATTGGTTTCATTCCTTTATAGTGCATTTTAGATAGGAAAAATACAGTGGTACCTCCCTTTTGAAAGATTTAAATTGGCTGCCCACATTTGTTGGTGTTCATTGTTCCAAACATATACTGGGGTGGTAACTGCAAACAAAAATTTGGGTTCCTGACCTTTTAGATTTTCAATTTGGCCTTTTAATTGCTGATTCCATAATTATGGTACTTTATCACCTAATCTGTCTAAATACCCACTACACTTTTTGGCATTGTTTATAGTTTTGCCTAGCAACCAACCAAGCATGGTTTGAAATCCAAGAGAGAACTATTGAACAATGGGTCCATAAACCCAACAACTGTAGGGAGTAAACAGTCTTACAGAAACAAGTTCAATTGCTTTTCATTACATGCCTCTGGGTGGCCAAATGCTTGGGCAGAAAATTAAGTTTGCTAAACTAGCCACACGTACAGTTCTCAGATTGAAACCCAGTCTTTCAGCTTGTGTTAAGCAACTATTAGAGCAATTTTATTATTTTCCAAGTTTTTAAGTGACACAAAAGGCCACATCTGCGAAGATCATTTATAATTTAATCCCTTAACAACATCAAATAGATTATCTGGGATCCTGTTGATTCTCCCACAGACCAGATGGACTGATCATATGCACATATACATATAGAAATTACTCATTATCTTTCAAGAATTACAGGACTATAGGGCAGGCCACAGTGGCTCAGTGGCAGAGTTCTCACCTTCCATGCCAGAGACCTGGGTTTGCTTCCCAGAGCCTGCCTATGTCAAAAAAAAAATACAAGACTATAGTTCTGCTGGCCATGATTTGTGTTTATTTCTTTCACCCTATTTTTTTCCTTTCTTCACTGACAGCTCAATTTCAGGGGCTAGGAATAGTCTGCTCAATATGCATTCAGGGTTCTTCCTAAAATCAACTTACTGGCTGTGCCAGATGTTATTATAAAACTTAAAAAGTGATCTTAGCATAAGTTAATAGACAATTCAGTGAGCAGATGTTTCATATGATATGAGGGGATGAGTATTTTCAGCATATGGGAGTGTAATGGCATAAAAGAAATGATTTTTGGTGCCTTGTCACTTTTGCCTAGTCATAAGTTCCCCTTTTGAGTGAATGCCCTGGTTAGCCCTGCCCTAGGCAAAAGGGCAACTAGTAGTGCACACACCTCCATATGGTGTGGATGATAAGAGCCACCCTTAGTTTCTCGGAATGGCCCCTGCTGCTGATTCTCCTAATGGCTGCTTGCTCTTTCTCAGTGCATAATTTACTAGCAAGTCCTATATGTCCATATGGCTTGGAGGATAAGAAGCAGCCCTCAGCTTCTCGAAATGGTCCTTGCTGCTTCTGCTTTTCATGCCATTCAGTTTGAAACTTCCAGTTTACATGAAACTTCCAATTTATGGGAAAGCCCTACCCCTTCCCTTTGGGTCAAAGTAAGGCAAGAGCCTGGGACCAACATGAGCTCTTCTTTCCCTTCCTCCACAGGCCCTCTCAGGAGCTCAGGTTAGCTAAACCCTGGGCTGCTCCACTGCCCTCCTTGACCCCTAACCCATGCCCCAGGGTCTGTGATCTAACAAAGCCGTCCTATCTTATGGGTTCTTAACTGGCTGGCTGTTGTGTTTGCACTTCATCACCCAAAGAACTTCCGTATAATATGTAAAATGGGGAAGAATATGAATGATTTTAGCCAAAGGCAGACTGTAATGAATTACAAACATGGCTCAGAAACTCCACTCCTCCCTGCGTCTACACTTTGCAATATGACTTTGCATTTCCTCCCATCATGAGGTAGAGCCTCTCTCCCATCGTTTAAATCTGAACTAGCCTCATTCTTTGACTATAGAATGCACCAGATGAGGCCTTACATGTATCCTTTTTCTTTTGGACAATTGCCCTCTCCATGGGAACAAATATGACACAAATTGCTGAATGATAACGGACCACATGAAGCAGAGCTGAGCCATCCTAGCCAAGGTTAGCTAGTCCCTGGCTAACCTGTCAGCTGGTTTCAGATTCATGAGCAAGCCCAGACCAGATCAGAGAAGCAGGTCTAGATTAGAAGACTCAGCCAAACTATAGTCTCATGAAAAATAATAAACTGTTGTTTTAACTCACTGAAATTTGGAATGGTTTGTTATACAGCAAAAGCTTACTTATATACCCTCCTTTCTATCTAGCTCATCTGGAAAGCACTTTAAGGCCTTTTATAAAACTTCAGCTGGAAAATATAGATTACTTTCTGGTAGCCATTAGGATCTTCATTAGAGCTCATCATTTTTATTATCAATTGGTTGTATTCATACAGTTAAACTTTAGGAGAAATGTAGCATTTTCATCTATTTCTATTTTAAGGCTCAGCTTTCTAGGACAATTAAGAATCTAATTACAATGGCCTTGATGTTCTGGGTATCTACAGTGATGGATGCCCGATACAAATCCCTCCACATCACCCTTTCCACAAGTTCTCTGGAATCAGTCTAACTATCCAACCTCATCTTTTTCTACCTCCTTCCATTGTTTTCATGTATGCCATACTCTATTTACTCAAAAAATATTTATTGAGCCCCTACTATGTGCTAGGAATATTCTAGGTACTGAGGATCTAGGAAATAGAGAATAGAGGAAACAAAACCTCTTCCCTCCAAGTTTTGAAGTGAAGGGAACAATCAATAAACAAAAAATTTATTTCTACTATGTTGGATGATGGTATGTGCTATTGATGATTAGGTTCATGTGTCAACTTGGCCATGTGACCAAGTCCACTTGTTTGGTCAGGCAAGCACTGGCCTGATTGTTACTGTGAGGACATTTCGTGGCCTTCACAGCATTTTAAGTTGATTGCATCTATCGCTGATTAGATCTACAATCAACTGAGGAGATTGCCTTCAACAATGAGAGATGCCTCATCCAATCATTTGAAGGCTTTAAAATGGAGAAGTGATTATTTCAGCAGTCAAAAGAGAGAATTTCTATCTCTACTTCACCCAGCCAGCTTCTCCTGGAGAATCCATCGAAAACCTTCATTGGAGTTCTCAATTTGCAGACTGCCTTATGGAATTTGCACTTGTGCATCCCCATAGTTGCATGAGACAATTTTTATAAAAAGCTCATAGTATTTACAGATCTCTCTGGTCAGTTCTGTTTCCCTAGAGAATTCTGACTAAAACAGCTATGCAGAAAGGTAAAGCAGTTAAAAAGAACAGAGATTTATTGATATGCTATTTTACATAGAAAGCCCTTTCTAATAAGGAGAAATTTGAGTAGAGACATGAATGTAGTGAGGAAACAAGCCATGCATATAATGGGGGAAAGTGTTTTACAAACACAGAGAAGAGATCATGCAAATGTGCTAAGGAGAGAGTGTGTTTAAAGAATATTTAGAACCGTGGTCAGTATGCCTGGTGTAGAGTAAGCAAGAGGCTGTTGGTAGCAGGTGAAGTTAGTAGACCATGAGAAACCTTGCAATCTGTTGTAAGAACTATGAACTTCATCTATAGACTTTAGCCATAGAGAGATGATGGAAAGCTATTTGAAGCTCTAGAAATACTGGACTATTGCAGTTTCCTCAACAAGCAATTTCCCCTATGTTGTTTCAGGCTTATGTGTGTGCATGTGTGTGAGTGTGCATGTGCATAAATTGTTTTCTATAATATGATTGGTACTATTTTCTCCATCTGGCACACAGCTACTAATCAACTGAAACTTTGTTGAACTCAAAATGGGCAGATAAGTTGCTTTGAGTAATGAAATATGAGTGAAAGTGAGTTCAGGTGACCAACTGTTTCCCTTGGGACTGGAAGGGTTCTCAGAATAGGAGGCTTCCAATTTTAAAACGGGATCATCCTGTTTTTCTGGGACTGAAGTGATTCCTGAGATGTGGGGTTTTCAGTGCTATACTTGGAAAGTCCTGGGCATATAAGAGCAAGTTGGTCACCTTAGAAGTAATATGTACCACTTACAAGCAGATGTTTTAAGAGCCATTGCATGGTTTCTCCATTTTCTGTTTCCTCAGTCAGAAGATCAGCAACAATCCAAATAGGTGCTGTTCTATCAATCTGAGTCTTGGACTGAAGAAATATTGAACAGGGTCATAGCTGACCCACATTGGACATGTAACAAGAGCCACAAGGCTTGTTTTTGTAAGCCATAAGGTTTGGGGGATAACTTATTAGTGCAGCACAGCTAAACTGAAACTGATTGATGGCTACCTTTCTATGATGATACATTTAAGTGTCAGTTTGCCCCATAAAAATTCTGCAGGGAAGACACTGAATAGTTTTCTTTAAATCCCCACACAATTTATCAGAATGCTTCTAATGTATAGGGGTTTTGATAAATATCTGTTGACTAATTATTAATTATATCACAGTTCCCCTCAGCATCTGTATACTTAGGTACATTATTACTTGCCTCAGAGTAATAGGGGTCTATCAATCATTTGTGTGGCTTCTGATGACTTCAGACGAATTTGGAAAAGGGATATTGGACTGCAGTATCTTCAGGTCATCCGCCCAGAGAAAATGTGCAGTGGATTTGATAAAAGGTATTTTTTGCCCTCTTTTACTAGACTTGCCCCAGTTGGGAAGTCTCCTAAATTATCTGGCCAAACTTAAGTTTCCTTCTGCTCAAACAGGAGTACCATCAACAATTTACTGGGAAAAGGAAGGGTCAGTCCCTGTGTGGGTGCTGGTTCTTGAAGCATTCATGTGCCATAGTTAGTCATGCTGAAATCATTACATCCTACACATGGCCAGCCTCCTTTGGTAACTGATGAGGCACTTTTCCTAATAGCAGTCTCATTTCCAGACATTGTCTATTTTGTCATTTACAATTGTATGATGTTTTAGCATTGTTGTTTCTTTATGTAAGATCACAGTGACATTATATCAGTACATTTGTGGGTACACACTGGTATGCTGTGACAGAAATTTTAAATAAAATTAATAAATTACTGGGAATAAATTTTGAGTATAGAAATTACATTTCTATTACGCACATACTTATGTTTTGTTGAATACCCTATTTAATCCATGTGCTTAGAAAATAGCTAGTGTCAAGTAATTTTTTTTAAGAATAAGAGGGAATAGGCATCAGAATTATTAAGAATTTGGTTTATTGGCAAGCATTTACTTTACACTTGATCTTAGCCAAGAGGCTGAGAAGCAATGGCAAACATTTACTTTAAATAATGTTGCCTTCTATCTGAAGGATGAACATCGAATATACAAATGCACACTGTGCTGGTTTGAAAGGAAGTATGACCCCTAAGAAAAGCCATGTTTTGATTTAAATCCCATTTCATAAAAGTAGAATAATCCCTATTCAATACTGTATATTTGAAACTGTAATGAGATCATCTCCCTGGTTGATGTGATTTAGTCAAGAATGGTTGTTAAACTGGATTAGGGGATGACATGTCTCCACCCATTTGAGTGGGTCTTGATTGGTTTACTGGAGTCCTATAAAAGAGGAAACATTTTGGAGAAAGAGATTCAGAGAGATTCAGAGAGAGTGACACTATGAAGCAGAGTCCACCAGCCAATAACCTTTGGAGATGAAGAAGGAAGACACCTCCCAGGGAGCTTCACGAAACCGGAAGCCAGGAGAGAGAGCTAGCAGATGACGCTGTATTCGCCATGTGCCCTTCCAGCCGAGAGAGAAGCCCTAACTGTGTTCTCCATGTGCCTTCTCACTTGAGAGAGAAACCCTGAGCTTCCTCGGCCTTCTTGAACCAAGGTATCTTTCCCTGGATGCCTCAGATTGGACATTTCTATAGACTTGTTTTAATTGGGACATTTTCTCGACCTTAGAACTGTAATTTAGCAACTCATTAAATTCCCCTTTTTAAAAGCCATTCTGTTTCTGGTATATTGCGTTCCGGCAGCTAGCAAACTAGAACACACCCATTAGGTCTTTTTGATTACTTGCTCTACTTCATTAGTATAGCAAAGAAGAAAAGGGCAGGACTAGTTAATATAGTCCTGAAAATATTTTTATTATTCTTTTTTAGAGGAGAAAACTGAGATCAGAGAAATTAAGTAATGTTACCAAAGTTATCCAGTGAGTAAGAGGCAGATCTGGGATTTGAATTTTATTTGTTTATCATCAAAGTTTGTGCTTTTTATCTTGTGCCTCTCTCTGTCTTCTGCCTAACTCCAGAAGCCTCTGAGATGATACCTGTACCTGTCTGGATGCCCCAATGCCCATCTTGAAATTCTCAAATGCTTATTTCTGGAGCCTTCCAATCTTAATTACCCTTCCCCTAGATATCTGTCTTCTGCCCTTTAAACCCTCCTTGGTTTGGTCAATGCTGCTTTCAACCAAATTTCCCACTGTGGGGTATAAGGATGGATTTTTCTGAGTTACAACTAGCTTGAAAGGAACCACCTTTAAATGTACTTTGGTCCCTTTGTGCTATAAATGCCAATCAAGGGACTCAGAAGTAGAATTTCTTCCACTGAAGAAATTAGATAGATAGATAGATAGATAGATAGATAGATAGATAGATAGATAGAGCCTTAATTTTTTCATTCCCAGGGAATCACATAATGAAAGTCATTTCTTTCTAATACCTGACTGAATTAGGATTAACCCTCAGAGAAGAAAACTTAGCAGTAGGTTTTCCATGTTCTTTTAACATATATCTACTCCTGTTTAGGGCTCCTATTACAACTGTGCAAGTTGTACATTTCACACCTCTAGCAGACACCATCCATATCAATAGTACCATAGATTTGCGTACTGATTAACACACATTTTAAAGTAGAAGACTGAAGTGTCTAGAGAAAGTGATGGCTTTTCTCAAATCTCAAAAAAGCACCATTTGGTGCTTATTTCTAGAGTGATGAATCATGGCAATAAAGGAAAGTGTTTCAGACTTGCTTTTCATGGATCCTCCTAATAACTAGACAATTTTTGTGAGTATTTGTACTTTTTGTAAATGTATTGTGCATTAAAGCTTTGAGAAGTAATATATTTTTTCAGTCAGGTGGGACAGGATATTCAGATTGATGCAGACATCTCTCTCTATATAGACATAGATATAGATATATATGTAAGTAGAGTCATAGGAAAGTAAATGAGTTTGGGTCTACCTAGAAAGCCAGAAAGCCCTCTGTTGGTGTTGAAGCATTCAGGTTCTTCTGTAGATTAATAAGTACACATCATAAATGAGAGAAACATATTTTGAATGTGAGGACAAAGTCTCCCACCAAATACATGTTATTATAGTAACTGTTAAGGCTCCTTTGTGTGTGTGAGTGTATGTGTGTGAGTGTATGTGTGTATCACTCTAATTACTATCGATATGAGAGATTTGACTTTAGTTAAGACCGTCAGAAGATGAAAGGATCCCTGTTCTAACTTTTTCCACTTTATTCACAGAACTGAAATAAAATTAAGTTGCAAACCAAAGCTTTATTTTAGGAATGTAAGCTTCTTTACAGTCCATGTTAAATAGATTAAACAAAATGATCAGAAAGCTTTAAACAGCTTTTTTTTTCCCTTCCTTTGAGGTCAATACTAAGTTTGCCCAGTGGTCAGCTTTACAAGCTGATTTTACTCCTGTTTTAATAGGGACATAAAGATCATTACATTAAAATTAATTCCCATCAGGGTTTCCAAGTATTCTACCCCCAGTTGAGACTTTAGGAAAGCTGTGCTATTCAGAGGTTGAGAAGAAACCCAAAGAAATCATTATACCAGGTTAGAGTTAAGAGATTTTCACACAGGAAAAGTAATTGAAAAGTATATATTTTGCATAATGAAATAGATGACAAACTGGGCAAGCTGGTCTATTAATGAGCCTCCTGTAAAGCCAAGAAGCCACCAAAGCAGGGAGTGCATGTGTGAAGAGGAATCTCTGATCTTAACTTTTAACAACCAATTTTAATCAAACCATTTGAGACACTGAGTTGACTGTGAGGGCAATTTGAAAGAAGAATAAAAGAAGATATTTTAGTTGAGTTGCAAAGTAACATGGTCAGCTTGGAGTTATGATCCAGAAAACTTAGTTTTATTTTGGATTCCACAGAATTTCACATTTGTAAAGGCCATGATGACATTCTTTCTTAGAACTTCTTTAATAGTTTTTAGAGTTAAGATAATATGACCTTCATTGGGCTTCTAAATGGTGTTTCCGCGAAAAGAACCTTTTTTTCTGGAAAGGTCCATCCAATATTCACTGAAGTAAAGGGATATCAATCTGGGGATTCAAGAGTCTAATACATGTACAGATATTTAAGAATTATAACATTAGCATCATGTCATCAACAATATTTGAGTTTGTCCTTCTTCAGAGCAAATATTTTTGTAAATAGAAACTTCAGATGTTTAAGGACGAAAAATCAGTTTTTCTTATTTTTAAGGGGTTATAAAATATTATAGGTAGGTGTCTGGTGTACTTTTATTCTGATTTATCTAGATTAGGTTGAACAATTATCTCAAAATCTTGGAGAGATACCAGTTCCCCACTTCAGTTTGCATGGCAAAAATGGTCTTTAGGAACAGAACAACGTAGTAATGTTAAAAATGAGTGAAAAATGAAATTCATTTCCAAAGAAATGAATGTATCTAAACAAAAGAGTCCTAAACTTCATCATGTAAAATTATGGAATTATATAATATGACAGATGTGGGGAGGGACATTTCTATTTCCTCTTCTGTGAAACTAAGACTTTAAGGTAGAATTGGTGATTCGCAATCCTTAGAAACACTTGGGGAACTTTAAGTATAAACACCCACCCCCAGAGATGCTGCTTTAATTGGCCTGAGGTTGGATCCACATCTGCATGTGTTTCAGAGTCCCCCAGGTGATTTGAATAGCCAGTTGCAAACCACTGATTTCAGTCCATACTGTCTCACTTTCGTGGATGGGTACAGAGGATCACACAGGTAAGATGACAGACCCAGGATTGACAAAGGATAAGAATCCTTAAGAGTTAAAGTTTCCTGCTACCAGACAATCTTATGTTTCTGAACTTGTGTTGGAAAAAATAATGAATGTCTTATTTCTTCAAATGTGAGACTGAGAAATATGGTCTTAATTTAACAACTTTTTTTCCCTTCAGTATGCTTTTCGAAAGACACAAAATCCAGTTTGCTAGACTGTAAACTCCACAAGGGCAGGGATTTTTTATGTATTCACTGTTATATGCCTGGCACTTATAATAGTGCCTGGCTCATAATAGACAGTCAATAAATATTTGTTGAATAAATAAATGAATGAATGTATTTATAGTTGGCCCATTACATTGTGCTTGTCAAGAAATAATCTGAAATTTAAGAATTAGTGATGGATGAAATAAGATTGCAAGAAAGAATGATAGCTCATGATGCAATTGACAAGTTAAAAAAAATTAACTAGTTTTCCTCTCTATATGACATCAAAAAGTGAAGAAAATTAGGCTTTTTGAAATTGCTACTTTAGCTTCCAGTAAAACTTCTTCTTTAACTTATTTTTAAAATCCTTTTTCCTCTTTTTGTCCACCCTCTCTACCTTTCTCCTTCTTTTTCTTCTATATTCTTTTCCTTGGTGTCCGAAACCAATGTAGGTATTTTCCCTTTCCCCAAACCTGCTCTTCCTTTCAAGTTTCCATGGATTACTTAATAGTGACACTGAGGCTACAGTCTTTGTGTCACCCCCAGCCCCACAGTACCAGTTACTAAAGTCTTGCTTCTACCATATTTTCTGATGCCACTATTAATCTCTTCTGGCTGTGCATTACTAATACCCTCTGTTCTTCCAGACTCTTGCCTCTCCAATGCTGAAAAGTTTTCTTTTGAAAACATAGATTAGGTTCTGTGACTTCATTCAAAAACCTTTCATTACTTCCACAAGTTAGAAAATTCTTAGTTTCTTTTTATGGCACCAAACACTCTATATTATTTGTGCCCAAATGACCAGCCTCTCCTTGCTTATCTTCCCTGCCATCTACTCACTCATTGTATATTCTCACCACACTAAATTACTTGCTGTTGCTGCTCCTCCAGAATTTTGATCATTGTGGAAGTCCCTTTCTCTGACTTTTAAAGTTTGATTCATTATTGAAGGCCCTGTTCATATTTTGCCTCTTTGAAAACTTTCTTGAACTTCGTGGTCTGTGATTTTGTAACATTTGGCTTCTTCAATCATAAACCACTTTTGTTTCGCCATCTATAATGTATAGCAGTTTATATGCCTGTCTCTATCACTAGATTTAGGGTCCTTGAAGACGGAAGCTGACCGTCTCACTTATTGAAAATCTAGTCCCTACGATATATTGGCTGCTTAAGAAATATTTATTGAAAAATGAATGGTCATAATGGTGGGGGTTTTAGTAACTCTAGTAAAATGGTGGGAGGCACTTTTTTCCTTTTTTTTAAAACTTTTTTATTGTAAAATATAACATATGCAAAACAAAGAAAGAAAAGAGCAATAATTTTTTCATCACGTAGTTGTATATTCATCATCATGATCATTTTTCAGAGCATTTGCATCAATTCAGAAAAAGAAATAAAAAGAAAACAGAAAAAAGATCACATACCATACCCCTTACCCCCCTCCCTTTCATTGATCACTATCATTTCAGTCTACTAAATTTGTTTTAACATTTGTTCCCCTATTATTTATTTATTTTTAATACATATGTTTTACTCATCTGTCCATAAGGTAGATAAAAGAAGTAGCAGACACAAAGTTTTCACAATCATACAGTCACATTGTGAAAACTATATCATTATACAGTCATCTTCAAGAAACATGGCTACTGGAACACAGCTCTACATTTTCAGGCAATTCCCTCCAGCCTCTCTGTTACACCTTAATTAAAAAGGTGATATTTGTGTAATGCATAAGAATAACCTCCAGGATAACCTCTCTACTCTGTTTGAAATCTCTCAGCCATTGATGCTTTATTTTGTCTCATTTTGCTCTTTCCCATTTTGGTCGAAAAGGTTTTCACAGTCCTTTAGTGCTGAGTCTCAGCTCATTCTAGGATTTCTGTCCCACGTTGCCAGGAAGGTCCACACCCCTGGGAGTGGGAGTCATATCTCATGTAGAGAGGGGGAGGGCTGTGTATTTGCTTGTCATGTTGGCTGAGAGAGAGAGGCCACATCTGAGCAACAAAAGAGGTTCTCTTGGGGGTGACTCTTTAGCCTAATTTTAAGTAGGCCTAGCCTATCCTTTGCGGGGTTAAGTTTCATATGAACAACCCCCAAGATTGGGGGCTCAGCCTATTGCTTTGATTGTCCCCACTGTGTTGTGAGAATATCAAGAATTCTCCACTTGGGGAAGTTGAATTTTCCCCCTTTCTCACCATTCCCCCAAGGGAACTTTGCAAATACTTTTTTATTCATGGTTCAAATCCTTCTGGGATTTATTGAGGCATCACTCTGGACAAACCTACAAAATCTCATACCCTATTCAAGGTTCCATGTACTTATGATGTTCAATTAAATTATCCACATAAGTTATATTAGGAAGTGCACTAGTCGAAATATAAATTTTGTACCAAATAAACATTTTTTGCTTTAGGGGAGACATATTTTTTGATCAAGTGTCCAGAAATGACCCCAGTTAGGCAGTTAGCCCAAGCAATTAATAATTCCTTGATGTTTGAATCACTACCAGGGAAGAGTGTACCTGCTGTGCTAACCTGCAATTGGTGTTTTAAGTCTTTAAAGTTGACATATCAGAATTACTCTTCTAAGCACAAATGGACAAAAGGAAATCATAGACAAGAATCACCTTCATGCCAGTTTCTACAGAGAATTATCTAAATGGAGGAATAAGGAAGATTGGCATAGGGCTTTGTATTAAGAGTATGTACAATAAGTTTTCCCTTTTTGGAATCTATTATCTATAACTACTATATAATGAATACTCAAAGCAACACTAAGAGGAGTTATAGTCTCTATTTTTTAGTTCTGGGAGACTGTGACTTGGCGTAGCTATGGTTTTAGGTTGGATAGACTCCATGGTCCATGTGATTAATCACTAATTATACTGAATCCATATATATGATTGATATGTTAGTTGACTTTTGTATGTAACGTAGGATTCATCACTGTAAGAGAACTTTTTTTGCTCTAAAGGTGTTTTTCTTCATTTTGTAGTGGGCTTATAAAAATAATTAAAAACTTATTTAAAGGTAATATTGTTGTATTAATCCACCCACACTGTTCTACTGAAATTCTCATCTAACCAACAGTCCACACGTTGAATCAGCTGGACCAGGTCACCTTCCGATACATTGAACTGATGAAACTAACTCACTTGCATGCATTTTAAATGTGTGCTCTCTAATATACTTATTAAATGAGAACACTTCACTTTTTCATTATTCTCTTTTATTCATTTTTCATATGACTAATTAGTTACAGATAGATACTTTGGAGTCATTTCTGAATTTTATTGTCATTGTATAAAAAATTTTTTACCCACCTTCCTGAATCTGTATTTTGAAACAACTCCTGTTTGGTTTGACATTTTCTGAACTTAATGCTATCAAACTACTATTAATTCTAGACAATGAAAATAATTTTTCATTGTGATGTGCATAATTAGCAGCATGCATAGATTTTGTTTTAACCCTAAAAGACAGCAAACATTTTCCCTAGCATTACGTCACCTCAGTCCATTCTGATGCCATCGGGTGCCACATTTAGGTCACTCATTTTTGCCAGCACGTAATTACACATGCAAACATGGATTTGTAGAACATGTGGAAACATGAGTAAAGATGAAGATAATGAAAGTAGAGGTGGGACATTTGCTTGTAACAATACTCAAATTTAGTCTTCATTGAATTATCATTTTAATTCATTTTTATTTCATGCCCAGACAGTTTTCACATGAAAGTCCAGAGCCTGTGCTGGGTCCAGGGAGAATAGGTGCATCACAATCCCATCTCCTGCAAGCTCACAGAAAGAATTAAAAGCATATATCTATCTATGGTAAAATGTGGAAATAAATATGCAGTAGGAAATATTTCTTCAAGAGAGAGCAGTGTGCCTATTTGCTAGGGAGGACGTCCAGCATATGAGAAGGGTGCAACTTTGGTTGACTTTGAAGATAGAAAGGTAGAAACAGATTAAGGGCTGTGCAGTCCAACCAGCTGACCAGGGGCATCAGTGTTTAAAAGAAAACAAGAGATAATTGCACTAAGTCAGACATATTGCACTCATTAACTTATCTTCCCACATACTTACCTAATTGGAAAAAATATAAATTAGTTCTGTTTCCCCCACGTCCCCAAGTAGAAATTTAAAAGCACCCGTTTCTACATTTGACCTAACTCTGACAAGTATTATTTGCAAGGCTCATATGCAAGATTACATAGGCTTCACTACTAATACTTGAATTCAGTAGTTGCTGTCAGTGGAAAATCTGAAATAATGGTACATGGCACAATGCTTTTCCATAGGAATGATCTATATATTATTGATCTTTAAAGTGATTGAATATGTCTCCCAAGGGTGTAAATACAGGGCTATTTAAGTTTGCTAATAAAAATATATTTTTCCCAATCTTATCAAATAAATGAAGAACACATATTTAAAGAACATCATTCCATGGAAGTGAAAAAGTATTGTTATGGGGGGAGGTGGGGTTATCCAACCCTATTCATGGGGAGGTAGGCGGTTCCATCAATCAGTGGAAAGTGATTGAATAAATAGTTTGTGCAGAGTTAATGGATCCCTTAAATGCCACCAACGGAGGGAGCCTATACTCCGTAGAAAGTCTGTCCAGGGCCATCGTGCCTGGTAAATGTGAACATGCTGCACTAAATCATATGGTCACTTCTGAGCTTGTTCAACAAGCACCACTTAAAAAGGGTCACCAGATCTTTTCAGGGACCTGTAATTTGTTGGAGCCAGAAAAAGCTGAATTTGAAAAGTGCTGCTTCCCTGCTGTAGAGATCAAATCCATTGTCCAAGCTGTATTTTGTTAACTTTGTACATAGGATCTTCTTTAGCAACTAGGGAGACACAGCTGCTCTTTACATCTAGAAGTGAAAGAAAGGAGTCTGAATGGAATATGTGGGCTCTGCTGAAAATGAAACATTTGCTTTACTGAAGGACTTGGGGCTCAACCCTGCATGTGAAACTTCCGCCACAGCTCAAAGTGGAGAAAAAATAAAAGGGACAAAGATATATAATTTGTTTGAAGTTGTCAAGCACATGAAAACTGGCCAGCAGATGTGAGAAACAAGTAAAAGGTGATATTTTAATTTCTCTTTCTAGGTTATTACTTATTTAATACAGACAATAGAACATGAAAGAGGGAATTGCTAATGCTATCTGAATCATCTATATTTTTGTGACTGTTGGATAATATAGTTGCCTCTACATTATTCATCTAGGAAAGATTACAAAATGCAGATTACAAAATGCTTTTGTCCATAAGGAATGTATCGTTCTAATAGATTTAAGTACCTATAGCTGATATTTCCAAATCCTTTGGGGAAGCATAAACAAAAGGGCAGGAATCACAAAGCTCTGCTTAAGTAAAGGATTTGCTTTGTGTTACACAAAGGGCTTCTTAATTCTGTCTACACAGGAGTGTGTGAGTTTTCCCTGAAAGGATCAAATTTTGCTCTGAGAACAACTGTAGAACTCAATATCAGGAGACAATTTCATAAAAAGCAATCAGCCAAACTAATCATTTTGACTGGCTCAATAATTGACTGATATTCCTTTTTCTGCACCCCTGTTTTCACTTTTGTTTCACTTTGTTGAAATGTTTCCCTCAGTACTGAATAAATATTAAATGCTGAAGTCAAGTTGGGAACATATTTTTATAGAGGATAATATCTAATTACTGATATATTGGGATCAAAGGCAAATGATGATAAATTCCATAAAAGGACATGAGAATACTAAAATATAACATGTAAGATAACTTAGTTATTTTACAACCACTATTTTAAATCCTGTTTGTTTACTGGGATGATTTTAGTAATGACATCATATGAATAAGTGAAGAGCTTTATAGAAAGGCTAGCTTCATTTGCTTTTCCTCCTTCATTTATTAGGTGAAATCCATATTTAGAAATATTTAGAATTTCCCATTACAAAAAAAATTGTAAATCCACCTCAAACTATAAATTATATAAGTTTACTTCTAGTTATCACCTCCCTTTGCCCTTTCCTAATGGCTTTTCTTTTCTTTCTTTTCTCCTCCATTCCCCTCCCCCACCTTTTTTTTAAAAAAAAAGCATTTATTTTATTTCAGGAGAAAATGTTTTCTTTACTTCATCAGTTATTTAAAATGAAGTCAGGTATACTATTCTGGGCACAAGAAGAATAATTAAGTTTTGGGGTGTTTCTGGGTTTTCCCACAATTAAATGCAAAGCCATCAGTACCAATCATTGCATATATGAAATCTAATCACTTAGCACATGAGAGCAAAAATAAGCTTCCCCATATTTCAGAAATTGACTCACACTCTTCATATTTTATCCTCATAATGTATGCATTTTCCAGTTGGCTAAGGCTGCAATCTTTCTGCATTTTGGACATTTGTCACTCTATCCAGCCAGGCAGGATAAGCCCCTGTGTAGCTAGCTCCTTGCACTGCAGGCATAGCATCTGTGAAGGAGTCACTGACATCTGAGGATTCAAATTGCAGAAATGATCCAGGACAAATTATGAATGTCTGGGTAGTACCCAAAGATTCTGAGCTGAAATGACTTTGTCCTTGGAGCCTTGCAGATTTTGGTGAACTCTTGGGGCCACAAGCATTTCTGTACCCAGTCTCCATAGGATATCGCCCCACAGGTCTGCTCTCTGTCAGTTATCCTCCTGGCCAGTGAGTGCCAATTTAGCTTTCCTTGGCCTGAAATAAAAAGGAAGTGGTTCAAGTCTTAGCTTGCAAACCCTCAAGGCAATTGGAGCTTTCTTTGAAATGTAAAACAGTCCTTTATCAAGCATTGCTTAAGGCATCATCCAACTATCAAAGTCAAAGATGATTTGATAGAACTTTACAAATCCCCATAATCTATGGTGAGCAGTAGTAGCTAAGGTTTTGGCTGTATGTGTGCACGTAGGGCAGAAGCAGGAGGATAATTTATCCAACTTTAGGGTAATGAAGTGTTAACAAAAACCACATGAAGCTATTATTACAACCACAGGCCACAGACTGCTAAGAGGGTAAACTCTCTGGAGACATACCTATTTTCAAGGAATCTTTTGCATCTCAGCTTACCTGAAGGCATTTGCTAAACACAAGGTGATGTAACTGAAATACCATGATTCATTAGCCCTAATGAACTATGTTGAACATATTGTCTCCAAAATATAACCCGCTGACATTGATATATATGTCCTTTAACTCATTCGTCCCAACTTTATTAGGTACATATGCCTACAGCAGACACAAATGAAACATTCTACAACTAGGCTCCAAGCCAAAAACTAATTTATTCTTTAATGTGCTAGTGATTACTTGGTGGTTCCTTGAGCAGAGATGACAGGTCTGAGCTAATGGAGTTGTACTGTAAGTTAATATAAATCATGACAGAGCAATTAATTACAGAAACCACTGCAAATCCCTTTGTTAGTTTTCCCCATCACCAGAAGGATTTAATAATATTCATTTTGCTAAGTTCCAGTGACATTTACAAGTCTTAAACCATTTTTAATCAAATCAATATCACTGGCTGCTAAATTTAGTTGTGCTTTGCTAGCAAGTCCTGGAATACATCGATGCTAATGTTTTCTACCTTCTGTTCAAATGAATCACATTGAACACCCATACTTCCTCTTCATTTGTTTACATTGAGTAATTGGGATTTGAAAAAAATTGAGATCTAGAGATCCCTGACTGTTGGCAGCAATAAATTAACAGGTAGAGGAGGAGCTCCGTAAACAGAGATTACATTTACATCATTGTGTCAGAAGTCCTTCATCTCTTTCCCTTAATTGGCCTCAAAATATACTTCATGGTTATGGAAATTGATTCACATTTCTGAAATTTTTTCAAGTGTGGCAGGGTAAAAAAAGAAAGATGGGACTTGGGCACTAGAGCAATATGCTTCTGTAACAAAAGAACACAACACCCACCTCAGTCTGATCCTTGTGCATTCTTTCTCCCTTAGACATCTATAGTTAGCACCTCTTTTAAAATAAAATAAATGGAAGTTGGTTAGTTACTATGAATGTAGAAGCACTAAATCTTCTCTATAAAGAATAATTAAAAATTCTTAATCTGGAGTCAATTTTGTTATAGATTTTTGGAACCAAATGGCCCGCTGTTCCTGGGTGGTGATGTTGCTAGATCAATAGCAAACTCATTTTTGTTGTTGTTTCCTCCCTCCTCCCCATAAAAACTATATCTCTGAAAAGAGTATAGCTCTCATAGCGATGAGTGTGCCTTGCCCATATTCAGTAGATTTACTGTCTGTCGCACTTTTTTGCATAATTGCAGATTTTTATTGACCTGCTTCCTATTTGACCCCTGCCATCCCTGAACTCCAGGTTAAGTATCTGAGCCCTGAAATGGAAAAGAAGCATTCTCTCCAGAAGGGTCACTGCTCCATGCTTAGATTTGTCAAGTTCCTTAGGTACTCACCGCTCATTCTGCTGTAATCATTTGTGTTCACCTTGTCTTCTTTACCAGATTGCAAGCTCCTTTAGGACAGGGAACTTGCTTTATCCATTTCTTTCTATGCTCTCAGTACCTAGCAAAGATATTTTCACACAATATTGATCAGTCAATGTCTGGTAACTGAATAAACATTTGCTACCCAGATGGAGAGAGTGAGGAGAGTATAAAACTCAAATTAATTGATAAAATATCTTATAAGGGCTGTAGTGAAGTATGCAGTGAAGTATGAGTAATATGGGAGGGATGTTTTAGGTCTAAAGTTTAGAGTGAAGAACTACCTTGAGGAAGGCTAGAAACTTGAGATTACCATTGGGGTATAGCTCTGTTGGCTAGTGTTCTTTGTAATTTTGTAGAAATCCAGCCCTATCTCATACTTTTTGGCATGGAAACCATGCTGTGGTGGAAAGAGGCCTGGATGAGAGTTAGGGTTTGAAACTGATATCATTTTTGAGCTTTGTGACCCTGGAGAAGGTACTTAACCTTTTCTGAGACCCAATTTTGTCAACTTTGAGGGGGGGTGGTAGGATAAGCCATACTTATGCTACAGCACTGTGAGGGTTAAAAGATATATTGTGTATGAAATTGGCTGTTACAAAGTACTCAGCTCTATTCTCAGAGGGACTGCAAATAGTGAACCATGGCAGGAAGGAGATAATTTAAAACTTTTCAAGCCGCGAGACAATAATGGAAGAGAAAGAGGAATAACGCTTCTCTCTGTATTATTTACCATTGTGGGAGTCTGGTCAGTGTGAACCTTTGATCCTCTCTGGGTCTTGATTTTCCAACAAGTGAGTCAATCCCCTTTTTCTTTTCTAGTGAAAAACTGGCATTAAGAGTTTAAGTGGAGAGCAGGCCTTGGTGGCTCAGCAGGCAGAATTCTCGCCTGCCATGCCAGAGACACGGGTTTGATTCCCAGTGCCTGCCCATGCAAAAAAAAAAAAAAAAAAAAAAAAGTTTGGCATTTAGTAGTCCCATATATAAGGAGCCAGAATCAATTTTGTAAGTTTTTTTGAACAAGTTACAAGATTGTGGCAAGGTGGTTTCTATTAATACAATGCGACTATTATTTCTACCACTACCACTATGTCTATTGCTACCATTACCACCGCCACTGCTGCTTTCTACCAAACATCTGAATGCTTACTATGAACTGTCCAAAAATGTTTCTTATGTATGAGCCCATCTCATCCTCACCATCAGCCTCTGAGGTGGGAAGTATTATTGGTGAAACTGAGGCACAGTTACTAAGTAGCAGAACTGTGATTCAAACACAGGCATTTTGGCTCCAGAGCCAGTGTTCTTGGTTGAAAATGACCAAGACCTTGATTCTACACTCTACATTCCTATCTGAAGCCTTTCCTTAAGTAGCTATGTAAGCCTAGAAATCCCTCTATTTCTTTCTGCCACAGTAGTTTCAACTGAAAAAAAGAGCAGAACTTATGATTTTAAAATGCTTGATCATGGATGTCATGGTGGAAAAAAAAAGCGGGATGGAAACTCTAATTATTACTTGCATCCCTTTGATAACATTAAGGGGACTCTAATCATAACCCCTAGCAGTGTTTTTAAAAGCGCTCCTTCACTTCCTCATCCACACCTCGTCCTCCTGCCCGTGTTCCAGAACATCCACTCCCTTAGCCCCTCCTTCTCAAACCTGCTCCCGAGCTTGTCCTTTCACTCTGCTCTTAGACACTTATCATTTGCTCCTTTCATTGACCACACTCTCCTGCTCATCACTCTCTGCACATTCTCCCAAAAACGTGTGAACAAAAAAGCTGCATCTCTCCCTATAGATGGGAGAAGGCAAGAAGGTGGGGGTGGGAGGTGGACAGTGAACAGGAGATGGAAGACTGATGTTAAAGTCCAGTCACATGGAGGATTAAAGGAAGGGCTCTCATCAAGTCTTAAAAATAAGGGCCAGTGGGATGCAAGGGTACTTCTGTGTTTTTTTGTAAAATTCTCGCTTGCCATGTGGGAAACCCAGGTTTGATTCCCAATCCGTGCACACTACCCTCCCCCCCCAAAAAAAACAACAAAGAAACAAAAACAAACAAACAAACAAAATTTCAACAAATGGTGCTACAATAACTGGATACTCACATGGAAAAATGATGAACAGTGACCCCGCCATACAGCATACTATAAATAAATAAATAAATAAATAAGTAAGGGCCAGACCTGATTGTGATTCCTCAGTAAGTGTGATTTCGCCCTGTATCTTTGAAAATCTGGATACTGACTGTGATTGGGAGCCCTAACCAGACTGGACTGTTGCCGTCTTGAGGGTAGGGGTCCATTCTTCCTCACTGCTGCATCTACAGGGCCAAGTGCAGTGTTGGCATGTAGCAGGCACTCTATAAATATTTGAAAGAAGAAACAAATCAGAAACGGGTCTGCTGAATTTGAATTTTCATCCAAACATCTGACCTTTCCATTCCATGAAGTGGGCTATTTAGCACTTTCTCTAGCATATGGATTATCTCTATCTATGGCATCTATTCATCCTCCATCTGCTGAGGAATTTCATCTCCTTTCAAAGACACATGAGGAGGCCTTGGTACATACTGTACACATGGTACAATGGTATTTTATTAAAGAGAGAGGTGACAGCATCACCTAGTCTTTGCAGACATCATAAAAACTTAATTTAGTGTTTGCTTCCTGGTTTTTTCCTCTTGGTTAGAAAAAATTTAATAGACAATTTGGTTCCCCTACATGCATACAACCTGGCAGTATTCAGTCTCTGGTTTGTTTGCTTTTATTCTTGAAGAATCTGAAGGGATCTGACATTTTGTTTCATTCATTCACAGTCTCTTTCTTCATATCTAATAACACACTCCACAACAATGGTTCTCAGATCTCCACTGTCTGCAGGGGACTGCACACAGGTCATAGGCTAAGAACAACGCCACACCAGCACTGAATAAAAAAGTGAACCTTCAAAGGCAGAGCTGGCTATGAGGTCTATGCTTTCAAGACCTCGTAGCAAGTTCCTCCTGTTTATTATTTTTTGTTTGATTGGATGATAATGTAGTATGTCATTCCATGGTCCATGACCTGTGGTCAATTCCCCATGGACGAGCCAGATTGGGGAATATTTTTGTAAGCATATTTGTCCTAGTAGGGAAATAATAAAGCAAGAAGAGGGAACACAAAAGAAGTCTAAGAGGGAAGAAAGGCCTTTATTATTGAGGAAGATGATTTTGGATATTTTGCCAACAGTCTTTTTATCTACGCTGGATGGTGATGATGATTTCTCTCTGTAAACATTGTAGGCAAAAGAGAGTTTTTTTGTTAGTTTGTTTTTCTTTCCCTAGTCAATTACTTTCAATTTTCATTGTTAGAGAAGGGGGCATGCCGATTCAGCCCTATACTGCAGGGATTAGAGTACATTTTTACCTCTGAATGACTCAGGCAGCAACTTTTTAAAAGTGTAGTAAGTCTTAATGGAAATTTTTCCTCCTAATATAGGATGTCTCTGAGCCACAAAAAATTAACATCAATTTATAGCTCAAGGAATGTCTCAGAGGAATTAATGTGGTAAATTAACATTTCCCCCCTTAACAACAAAACTTCTTTTTTTTTAGATATAATTAAGTCTCATCAAGGCCTGTGCCCTCCTTTTAAAAAATCTTACATATAATTAATATCAGTTTTGGCTTTAATGTATTTTACATTTTATTTAGTACTCTTAAATGCTAGATGCTGCACAGGAGGGGACCATGCTCTGATGGGACTTACACATTGAATGATTAGGATGACAGAGCTCTTATTACCATAGCTGAGACTCTGGCAGGGCAGAGAAAATAAAATCATAAGATGCAAAATGTATATATATATATCAAAAGATGCCAGGATGAATATTTTAGAACAAATTCCCCTCTTTCTCCATTTACTCTGTTTTTAAGAAAGTGATTGAAAAAGACTGCTTAAGGTTTTTGTGATGATGTTCGTAAGGCTGCAATACCAAATTTTATTTTCAAGAAAGTCTGATTGTTAAATCTCAATTTTTAAGTCATGCCCAAACGTGGTTTTTGCTCGTTTTTATAGTGTATAGAACAGGGACTATATTGGCAGTCCCTATTACGACATCTCTAAATTTCCTGTTTGCCCTGGTCTCTTTGCATCAGCCCCTAACATTGCCAGTCTGGCCAGCCTCTTCTTGCAAGCAATCTCATCCATCATAGGAATTGTCAATTGGGTGCCTTTGAGGCCTGGGGCCTACTGAAGATGTCTGAAGACAGTGTCCATCTGTCACATATTATTACCAGTTTCCTAAATCCTGTCATTAGGGAGGAGCAGTTCTGACCTGGGGGAAGTTACAGAAAAATAAAAAAAGAGTCTAAGATTCCTAGCAAGTCTGATTTCTTTTGCTGAAGTTTTCACCAACTGCCCACTGTCATTCCTTCATTTAAAAAAAAAAAGTGTCCTATCTGAACTTAAGGTAAATAATACAGAGTTCCTGTCTTTAAGTAACTTTCAGCCTATTGTGGGGAGACATGTTTGAAAGCAAATGAATATTGTCACTGAGAAGAGTTCCAGGAGAACCCCCTTCCAGGCAATAGTGGGAGCAAAGAAGAGGTGGGGAAGTGGTTGCTTAACCGAGCCTTCAAAAATGAGTCCATTCCTGCTGGGTAGGCAAGGGGGTGAGGGGTCTTCCCAGCAGGCAGAGTGAGGGCAAGTCTGTGTGAGTGGAACTGCAGTTTAGTTCTGGGTCTTGGCAGAGCTTAATTGCTTGCTTCCTCCTTGAGTCTCAAAGCCAGAAAAACTCCCACGTCAAAGGCAGATTTCTTTGCAAGCCTCAAAGTAATTCTTAGCCCCCCAAACCTTCAAATCTCTCTGGTAGGCAGTGACTCCTATCGTTGGAGAGCTCCCTTTCAGGAAAGGAGCTTTTGATGACTTCTATCCTGCCTTCAGTGTAGACATGCACAGATAACTGCTGTCCTCTGTCATCTGGGAAGTCTACCCAAAGACAATACACTTTTGGGGCTGTTTTCTGGAACAATGATAAACTCTTCATTAAAAAGGAAAAAAATATTTAATCATAACATGGCTTGATAAAGTATAATCCCCTATAGACAAGTCTATGGTTAAGACCTTCTGCTGGAATTAACACCTTGTCAGGTTTTCCTGGTGCCCAGATATCTGTGCTGAGGATAGTGGGATCCCCTCTTCCTCCTCCATGTTTCTTTATAGTCTGCCGTACTTATTCTGCATAGTTTCCACTGGGGCCCTCACGCAACACCCTGCCTGCATTTGCCCCATGTGTCTACTCCTTTCTCCTCTGCCCCATCCCTCTTTCTCCGGGAGCCTGGGTTTTAGAAGCAGACTGCATTTAATCCTCGTCCCAACATATGCCTACCATGCCCTAGACAAGTTACTTAACCTGCTTCTGCCTAGATTTCCTTATCTATAAAAACTGGGACAATATATTTATTTTGAAGATAAATTGAAATAATATTTGTAAGATCCTTAGGCATCATAATACAGCTTGATAAATGTTAGCTATTCTTTTTACCACTTTTTCTGCTTTTCATGCCATATGCACTGTTTGCAAAGTTGCTTGGTGAAGTTCCTTTCTTGCTAAAAGTAGGCCCATGTCCTGCCCAGGGGCAGTCTCTGGAAATTTTCTAGTGTCCCATCTTCGGGCTACCAGGATGTTTGTTTTCATGCCTAGGCAGTGAGAAAGGGCCTCCCCTTCAACTCTGTGCCCCACATTGTCCCCTGGGCCTGAAGGAGCTTGACTTGTACTCAGAGTTCCACAAGGTCCTTCTTCAGTAGCTTCTGGCCTTTGCTCCTTTAACCAAAGGTGCAGAAATCCATTTCACAGGCCTTTCTTCTTCATTTGTCCTGGCCCTCCTCCTATCCAAACTTCTTTCCTCATTTATGAAGCTAAAATCCCCATGTGTGTGTATGTGTGTGAGAGAGAGAGAGAGAGACAGAGAGAGGATGAGCTGGGATCTGTGTGTGTGTGTATGGCAAGTGGGGTAGGCAGATGGGGGTGAGAGGATAAGGAGAGAGAGAGAGAGAGAGAATGATTTATACTAGCAGCTTCCAGCCCCCAAATATAGTAATATTTATGGTTTTATAATTAAGATATTCAGTTGACATCATACTTATTATCTTTCTCTCCAAAATAGATTCTTGGAACAGTGATTTCTAACCTTTTGGACTTGAGTTGACCAGTTATTGTCAACACTATTATATGCTTGCAGTCTCAATTTGTTTTTTGACTTATCTGCAAATGTCTCTACCTCCCAGTTGAAAGAGTAGCATTTTGGGTGGGCACTGTGGCACCCTCAGAGGTGAAGGCCCTCAAACCATGTAGACATACTTGATGGACTTGGCACTATAGCATGACCTCTTAGTTAGAGAAGATGATAAAGACCAAGGGGGTGGGGGTTGCGCTCTAAGACTTTGTAATGAGGGTTTATAGGTGATTTTCTCATCACATCCTGCACTATTAGACCTGGGCATCCTCCCTGAGTCTTGGCAGAGATGGTTTTGAATTCAGTTGCCTTACTCAACATTTGTTATGCTACTTTTATAATTAGATTTGTTTAACTTTGTGCATTAATATTTCAAGTAGTTAATATCCCCAGAGAAACAAAACAATTGGGCTAACTTTCCAAGGGAGTTTGGCACTTAAAGCCCATGGATCAAGCCATGAGTCTCAAATCCAGATTTAAGGCTAACGAAGGCTGTTTCCCACCCTTTTACAAGTGATTTTAAAAGCAGCTTTTTGACCATTAAGTATATAAATGGTACAGTCATTTTGGAAAATACTTTGTCAGTGTCTTTTAAAAGTTAAACATACACCTACCCTATGACCAGCTATTTCACTTCTAGGTTCTTGTCCAAGAGACAAGGACGGTCTATGCCCATACAAAGACTTGTGCATGTATTTTCACTGTGGCTATATTTGTAATATCCCAAACTGGAAACAACCACATATATTATACAATGGAACACTACTCAGCAATTAAGAGGAGCTCTTGAAACATGCACAGTGTAAATTAATCTGAAAATAATTATACTGAGTGAAAGATGCCAGACCACAAAAAAAGTAGGAGTGTGATTCCATGTATATAAAATCTAGAAAAATGTAAACTAATTCATAGTGACAGAAAGCAGATCAGAGGATGCCTGAGGATGATGAGGGGGTAGGAGGGCATGGGAAGGAGAAATTACAAAAGAGAATAAGGAAACTTTTGGGGATGATGGATATACTCATTATCTTGATTGTGGTGATGGCTCTGAGGGTTATGCATATGTCAAAACTAATCAAATTGTATACTTTATGCGCAGTTTATAGTATGCCAACTATGCCTCAGTAAAGTCATAAAAATAGTCTTCTGAGAAAATGGTTTAAAATATTTTCTTCATTCAAAGTTACCTATAAGCAAAGGTTCTTCTGTTGGTTCTACTTTTCTCAGGGATGCTGAAACTTTAACCTCTAGTAACATGACCCAAGCCTTTACACTTAAGAACTATCTCCTTCATAATAAAAATAATGACAACTAATATTGATTGAGAGCTTTCTATCGAACAGGCATATGCTTTAGCTATATTATCTTATTTAATCACCAGAAGAGCTTCCTAGTGCAGGTACTATTACTAGTTCCTACAGAAGCAGAAAGGTTATGTAATTAGAGCAACACAGGAACTCTGTGTGGAGTGCCCCGATTCAAAACAATACAGTGCTACTTTTAAGCTCTGTCTCTTTCATTAATAGGATAGAAATAAAAATTTATTTGACAGAGGCAAAGAATTGATGCAGGAACAAGGTCTTGTTGTTGTAACCCTGTACTGTTTTCTATGCTCTTTGTCTGTCTTTGTCTTACCTGCTGTGACACAAATTCTTTGAGTTTCTAATTCCCCAAAGCATAGCCTCTTTGCCTACTTTCTAGATTCCCTTCCTAGATTCTGGGTTTTTTGTCTTTATGGTTTTCAATGCTTTCTTGATAGATAGAGCTTTGTCTAATGACTTATTCTCTGCTTTGAATACTTACATTTGCCAGATTCTTTAGATAAAAGAAACTATGGATCAGAAAGGGATAGATACAGTGCCAGATAAGGATATGTGTCAAAGTTGCTTTAAGGAATACAGAGTAAAGGGATGGTATAAGTAAAGACAGACAACATAAGAGGGGTGCCAAAATAGAGGATTGGCAGGAATTTGGGTAGAATCCAGTATAAGGGACACAACATGATTAATAATAAACTTAGCTGGGAAGTCCATGCTGCAAGAGGTCATCAGTGGACCCTGTTATATACTGGGCAAGCAGAACTGGCAAGAAGAGAGAGCAGAGTTGACAGAGCAGCCTCTGAGGAGTGCTTGAAAAAAAATATCCTTTCAGAGGCAGGCTATCCAGCAATAAATTTAGGAACTGCAGGTCCTGGGCCCTGAGCCAGCTTTGCCCAGGTATTTGAGGATCACCAGAAAGCCCTAAAAATTATGGCTTTACTGCCTTTTCACAGTTTTGTCAGTCTCTGAGATTATTTTGAACTTTTTTTTTTTTTTATCAGTAGGAGGAAAAAAGATGACAATAAAAACCATGTCTCTTCTTAGGTTGAAACCCTTTGATCTTTTCTTCAAACAGAAGAGAGTAATCCTTCCCACTCTTAAAGCATTCCAAATGTTTTACAGTCTCTAGATGAACAAAGATTTAAGGTAAATTTAATGCAGTAGTTCATTCCTTCATTTGTTTGGTCAAACACTAATTGAACACTCACTAAATGCCAGGCCTGATCTGAGGTACCCTAAAGGTAGCAAGAAAAATTCCCATCATTGCCCACACTGAATCCGTGGAGCAGGAAGGGAGATGATAACAAGATACACAAGAATTTAGGGAGCTTCAAGAAGGGGAACTTAAGGCAAGGTTGAGAGTGAGAAGAAAGAGAGGTAGATGCTCAAAGAGGCTTTCTGAAGGAGGTGACACAACCGAGAATTTAGCAGGCTGAGGAGAGATAAATCAGGAGAGGGGAGTGGATCATGGCAGGAAGAGAAAAGTGATTCTAGTGTTCTTAGCAACTCACAAACTTTCTTTTATAGAGCTTAGAGATTCTAATATGTCAAATTATGCCAGGATTGTTTTCTGGAAGCCTAAGGTCTGAATCTATTTATTTAACCAAAGACCAATATAACACATTAAGCAGAAGGAAAACCCAACAGGTTTTTGTTGTTGTTGTTGTTTTTTCCACATGGGCAGGCACCTAGAATTGAACCCAGGTCTCTGGCATGGCAGGTGAGAATTCTGCCACTAAGCTACCATCACCCCACCCCTCAATAGGTTTTGAACATAGATTTAAATTGATTTCATATAGTCAGCACAGAGCTTGTGATCCAAGGAACTGGAATATTTTCAAGAATCAATATACTAAGAACAGCAAAAATGGAGGACTCAAACTTCCCCAGCTTAGAACTTATTACAAAACCACAGCATGGTACTGACAAAAGGAAAGACATATAGACCAGTGGAATGGAATTGAGAACTCAGAAGTCAACCCTCACATTTATGGCCAATTGATATTTGGCAAGGGGCCAAAGATCACTCAATTGGGAAAGTATAGTCTCCTCCACAAATGGGTCCAGGGAAAACTGGATTTCCATTTGCGAAAAAATGAAAGTGGACCTCTGTCTCACACCATATACAGAAATCAACTCAAAGTGGATCAAAGACCTAAATTTAAGAATCAGAAATATAAAACTCCTAGAAGAAAATATAGGGAAGCATCCTAAGGACCTTACATTAGGCAATGGTTTTAGACTTTACAACCAAAGCAAAATCAACAAAAGAAAAAAATGAATAGAAGGGACCTCATCAAAAAGAAAAAAAAACAAAACTTTTGTGCCTCAAAGGATTTGATCAGGAAAGTAAAATGACAGCCCACATATGGGAGGAAATATTTGGCAACCACATATCCAATATAGGTTTAATATCCAGAAAATACAAGGAAGTCCTTCAACTTAACAAATAAGAAGACAACCCAATCAAAAAGGTAGCCTAAAGATGAATGGGAATTTCTCCAAAGAAGATATACAAATGGCCAAAAAAGTGCTTGAAAAGATGTTAACATCACTAGCTATCAGGGATATGCAAATCAGTACCACAATGAGAAACCATCTCGTACCCACTAGAATGGCTACTATTAAAAAAAAATGGAAAATTACAAGTGTTGGAAAGGATGTGGAGAAATAGAAACACTCACTCATTGTTGATGGGAATATAAGATAGTGTGGCCACTGTGGAAGAAAACTTAGAAGTTTCTTAGAAAGTTACGTATAGATTTAACATATGACCTGGCAATCGTGTTTCTAGGTATATATCCCAAAGAATTGAAAGCAGGGTCTCAAACAGGTATTTGCACACTGATGTTCATAACAGCATTTTTCATAGTTGCCAAAACATGAAAGCCCTAAGTGTCCCTCACGAAGGAATGGGTAAAAAAAATGTGGTAAATGCACACAATGGAATATTATTCAGCCATAAAAAGGAATGAAGTTCTGATACATGCAATGCGTGGATGAAACGTGAAGATATCATCCTGCATGAGAAGCCTGACACACACGGAAAAATATTATATGATCTCACTGATTTGAAACAATTAGAATAAGCAAACTTAGAGAGTCTGAATCTAGAATATAGGATATCTGGGGACAGGGTGGGTATAAGGAATGGGACGTTAAGGTTTCAAATGCATAGGGATCCTATTTGGGATGATGGAAAAGTTTTGGTAATGGATGGTGTTGATGTTAACACAACACTGTGAATGTAATTAACAGCACTAAATTATATATTTGAATGTGGTTGAAAGGGGAAATGTTAGGTTATATTTATGTTACTAGAGTAAAATTTTTTTAAAACTCCCTGAAACTGCACATCAAAAGCAGTGAACCCTAAGTTAAACCATGAACTATAGTTAATAGTACAATTATTAACATGTGCTTCATCAATGTAACAAATGTACCACACCAATGCAAGTTGTTAATATGTTGGTATATGAAAACTCTTTACCACAACTTTTCTAATAATAATATTAATAATACCAACGATAATAATAATAGTAAAAGAATTAATATGCTCAAGGATGGATCAGTAAATTAACAGCTTTAGGGAAATTGAGGATGTTCATTAATTTATTCATCCATTTTTCATTCATTAAGTACATATACTCCTTGCCAGTCATGGTGCTAGAACTGGGTATATAGAAATGAAAAATTGTTCAGCAGGTGGACAACAAACATCCATTGATCCATAGTTTGCCTTTATAGGTGATATTCAACATGTGCTACAATGGTCACTTGCTACTATTGTCCAAGCCAGGCTGTTGTTCTAAATTGATCTAATCCAGTGGATTCTTTTCTTTGGTTCTCACTAAAGTAATTTGTGCTGACCCAAGACCTTGACAGGTAAGCATCTGCTTTCTAAATATTTGAAAAGAAGCAGTAGAAACAAATAAGATCTAGTGGATAGAAAGCAAACTTGAAAAAATTACTGCTACTTCATAGCTTTATATACCAAGGGATTTCTATATTTTTATGCTTATAAAATAATAATGACTTTTTTTTTACTAACTTCAACTAAGTTTTCTAAATCCTTAAATAAATTAGAATTACAGAAATTGATACCCTTCTCTAAAAATCTGTTTTACCTTTCAGTGTTGAAGGGCACATCCATTCCATTGTTCAACTTTAGAAGTTGTGCTGCTGCCAGTTTTATACAATTGTGAATCTGGTCTCCATGCTCTGTGCTAATACTATACATCAGGCTGGAAGGTTATCTTGACAGGAAAACTTGGAGCAGGCCTTGTGGAATGACTTTGGCATCACACATTGGAATGGAAAATATTCACAGGCTGCAACAAAGTCTGGAAAGGGAGCAACTGGCTTGGAGACAATTAGTGTAGGAAAGTCCTGGGCTCCACTGTGAGAGGCCTGCAGGATGGTTCTCTACACAGAGAGGAGAAGCGTCATGCAATCGTGTGTGTTTTCATAAGAATTGAGAGGAATGGCAGCTGCGCACGCCAAGTTAGAAAAAGAACACTACCGCTGAGCACTTCCGTCACATTCTTTCTGATCCAAAACACTTCATGTGCAAAAAGAGATGCCAAGTAAAGAAAGAGTAGCTCAGTGACTTTAAAAGATGAAGCCTAGAAAAACACCCAGACACAGGTGTAACTGCTTATATGAGTAGGTCAAACCAAAGACAGGACATCAAATGACCCCTCCATTTATGTCAGAAAGGTTTTGAATCTGCATTATAACAATTCTGATGAAAATGTAGGTTTTTTTTTTTTAAGTGTAAGTGTTGTTTAGTGACAAATTGCTTTTTTTTGTGTGGGGGCTGGGGGTTTGTTTTTGCTTTTACTATACTTATAATCTCTATAAACTCTGTCCCCCCAAAAAATATTTAGCAATATTGATTTCTAGGATTAAAGACAAAGGTGATATACCTATTTCGACTCAAAGTTTAAAAATATATCAGAGACTTGTGATGATCTATTGTGGTGGTGTCCCTGGGAGTTGCATTGCTCTCTTGGGAAAAAGGGAATGACTTGTGGCTGTTTGTTTCCTTGAAAATAATGAAACTTGTTTCACTGGGGTAAAAATGAAATCTGATTAAGGCAATGAGCTTGTGGCTGTTTGTTTCCTTGAAAACAATAAAACTTGTTTTACTGGGGTAAAAATGAAATCTGATTAAGGCAAATTGGAAAATACGATTTCACACTTTCTTCCTCCCACAAATAGAGAAACTTTTATGATAAAATGATGTTCATACAGTGGGGCTCTTTAGACCCAACAGAGGTTGATCCTGTGGGTTGAGTCACAAAAATGTCACAATTCAAGAAGGCTGAAGCAGCGTCCCAAGGAATGGTGAATGACCCCATATTAAGGAGTATGGGCCAGTAGCTCTAGTAACCTTGCACTCCCAGTCATGGCCCTGGGGCCAGGGGGTGCAGGATTCAGAAAGAACTGAAGTAGAATTCATTTGCCAATTTCTAGAGAGAAGAGAGCATGCTTTTGTTTTTTATTTCCCTATGGCTAGGTTGGTGTCTGGCACATAGTAAATGGTGATTTGTTGATTTGAATTGGGTCAAAGTTGTGGGCTCCACTGGGACATTCAAATACTGAAATGAGTTCCCCACTTTGAAACCAAGAAGATGCAGAACCTATAAGAGGAGTGTTGAGCATTCCCAAGGAGATAAAGGAAAGAGCCTGGCAGGATGGCAGTAGTAGATGACATTCCTGAAAGATTGGTATGGTATACTGGTTTCCAGAGAGAGCATTGCCAGCACTACATATTTGGGAAGAGTTGCAATTTGGGTGAGGTTTGAACAGGTAGCTCAAGATTCCCAGCCAGATGTCCTGAAAATGCGTATTAGAGCTTTCATGCCAATAGCTCTAGCACTTGGCAAATCTAACATTCAGAAGCAGCACTGGGCAACCCCAAGTTCTGCTCTTAAGACTTTGGAGTTTGTCTGTGTCTGATAACACAGAAATCTTATGAAACTGTACTGTCATAAGAATTAATTCAGATTTTCCCTTCCAACTTCCTCTTCAAATCCTTATCCCACCACTGTCCTAAATTCTGAGCCAATGAGTCATCTATATACTTAGTTCCTTTTAGTTGAGAATTGTACAGCTTGCAACATGTGGACTGAATTTCTGTCAAGAACAGTGTCATTTTCTGTCTGTCAGCAGCATAAACTCTATACCCATGTGCATGTTCCAGGATACCCTTCCTGGCTGGAACTCAATTTTTGCCCCCTCCACCCCCACCCCGGGCTCTGCCCATGCTAATATCTTCATTTACAGAGAGAGGTGATCAGATAAATTGCAGTGATCCACATTGCAGGTTGGAGTCCAAGCCTAGACTAGAAACTGGAAAAAACATTCAGGGGAACTGGGGAGTCTGGATCTTTCTTCTCCCATGGTGCAGATGCATTTGTTCCATTTATTTTCCTTTTGCAGGCTTGTCATTGGTCCTTGGAAAGTGTTTTTGTCTTGTTTTTTTTTTTATTAGCTAAAAATTTTTTTAAACATAACAACAAACAAACACAAACATTATTATCATATGATCATTCCATTCTACATATATAATCAGTAATTCACAATATCATCACATAGTTGCATATTCATCATCATGATCATTTTTCAGAGCATTTGCATCAATTTAGAAAAAGAAATAAAAAGAAAACAGAAAAAAAATTATACATACCATACCCCTTACCCCTCCCTTTCATTGATCACTAGCATTTCAGTCTACTAAATTTATTTTAACATTTGTTCCCCTTATTATTTATTTTTAATCCATATGCTTTGCTCGTTTGCATCAGACACAAGTTTTCACAATCATATTGTCACATTGCATAAGCTATATCATTATACAGTCATCTTCAAGAAACACGGCTACTGGAATACGGCTCTACATTTTCAAGCAATTCCCTCTAGCCTCTCCATTATACCTTAACTAAAAAGGTGATATCTATTTAATGTGTAAGAATAACCTCCCAGATAACCTCTCGACTCTGTTTGGACTCTCTCAGCCATTGACACTTTATTTTGTCTCATTTCACTCTTCCCTCTTTTGGTCAAGAAGGTTTTCTCAATTTCTTGACATTGAGTCCCAGCTCATTCTAGGATTTCTGTCCCATGTTGCCAGGAAGGTCCATACCCCTGGGAGTCATGTCCCGTGTAGAGAGGGGGAAGGGCTGTGTGTTTGCTTGTCATTTTGGCTGAGAGAGAGAGGCCACATCTGAGCAACAAAAGAGGTTCTCTTGGGGGTGACTCTTTAGCCTAATTTTAAGTAGGCTTAGCCTATCCTTTGTGGGGTTAAGTTTCATATGAACAACCCCAAGATTGGGGGCTCAGCCTATTGCTTTGGTTGTCCCCACTGTGTTGTGAGAATATCAAGAATTATCCACTTGGGGAAGTTGAATTTTCCCCCTTTCTCACCATTCCCCTAAGGGTACTTTGCAAATATTTTTTTACTCACTGTTCAAATCACTCTGGGATTTATTGGGGCATTAGTCTGGACAAACATACAAAATTTTATGCCCTCCTCAAGGTTCCATGTACTTATGATGTTCAATTAAGTTGTCCACATAAGTTATATTAGGAACTGCACTAGTCAAAATATAAATTTTGTACCATGTTTGTTTATTTTTTAAACTGTGAGAGCTTCAAGGGTGGTTTGCCTTTTTTTAATGCTTAGGACTATTCACTTTCATTCCCCCTCAACCTCACATCTCTGGAAGTGATTTTACCACTTACTGAGGG
Source organism: Myrmecophaga tridactyla (assembly GCA_004026745.1). Classification (NCBI taxonomy): domain Eukaryota; kingdom Metazoa; phylum Chordata; class Mammalia; order Pilosa; family Myrmecophagidae; genus Myrmecophaga; species Myrmecophaga tridactyla. Next base: position 9,036 of record PVIY010003846.1, on the reverse strand, counting down.
GGAGTAAATATAAAAAGGGAAATTCAACTTAGCCCAGTGTTTCCAAAGGGAATACATTAGAAATAGAGAGTGACATCAGCATAAAAAAAATAACAATGGAAGTTAGATTAGTTAATAAAATGTTTTGGTATAAATAGGTTCAGACACTTTGCAGCTGTCTTATTTTTCTATTGCTGCTGTAACACATTTCCACAAATTTAGTGGCTTCAAATAACACAAACATCTTACATGGAAGTCAGAAATCCTAAAATCAAGGTGTTGACAGAGTGGCATTCCTTCTGGATGGAGGCTCCAGGTGAGTATCATTTCTTTCCCTTTTCTATCCTCTAGAGACCACCTGCATTCTTTGGCTTGTGATTCCTTCATCCATCTTCGAAGCCAGCAGTGTAGCATTTTTGGATATCTCTATTTCTGACTTCTGCTTCTGTCATCACATCTTGACTCTGATTGCTCTCCCTCTCTCTTTCCTTTATGAGGGCCCTTGTGATTATATCGGGTCTATGTGGATATTCCAAGATAGCCTCTCTATCTCAAGATTCTTAACTTAATCACATCTGCAAAGTTTCTTTTGCCATGTAAGGAAACATATTCACAGGTTCTTGGATTAGGCCATGAACATCTTTGGATGGGGCCATAATCCTTTCTACCACAGGGCAATTTTCATTTACTCTCTGAGTAAATTGTGCCATTAACATGCTACAATATGTATCTTGAATTCATGAAGGACTTAGTTAAAATTCAATCAGATTTTAGCCACTTGTATTCAATTCACATTTCATTGAGCCATATACAAAAAAATGTGTTTGATGTCAAATAATTAAACCACCAAAACAACCACTTAAGAGTGTTATCTTGGTTTTTCCTTTTATATAATGCTGATAATCATTCCTCAGTTGTCAGAATTAATGAATTAAACCTGATAAGAGCCTGAAAATATTAAAGGCTGTCTGTTAATTAAAAATTTACAATTATTGTAATTTCATTACAAATTACAAATAATGAAAATTTCATTACAAATTAAAAATTATAAATAATGAAACCTGCCAGTTTTATTAATATTTGCAGAAGACATAAGACTCCTGGGTCAAAGACAAATAATAGTTTATTACTTATAGTAATAGCAAAATAGCCAGAATAACAGCACTTTTACACTGAATCCCTGAAATCCAGTTCCCACAGAGTGAGATGAAGAGGGCCAGATGATATCTACATACTTAGTGGGTTGTGTTCATTGAGAGGAATTTTGAACCTGGGGACCTGAATCTTTTATAATAGGCAACAACCATGTTTGTCTCCCTTTTGCTCTGGAGGGAGGCACTCTATCTTCTGAGGCTGTTTGATATACAAACTTCCTCAAAAAATAGTCTGGAACAAAGGTCATTTGGTACCTTGTTCTCAGGACGTACAGAGATATTACAGAGCCATGGAAAATGGTCTCCCAGTAATAGATATGTCAATTTTATTCTTAAAGACAAAAGACAAAACCTTTTTGAACGTCTATACTAGAATGTCCCCTAAAATCCTCAAATTCATTAGGTCTTATTTTACCTCTACCAAATGCCTACTCCTTTACTCCTTTATTCTCTTTCCTAATTAATGGAACCACCATCCACTCAGACTCTCAAACCTGAAACCTGGTATATATTCTGCACATTCCCCTATCACCCTACCCACCTAGCCCCACAAATATATGAGTCAAGCATTCCTTTTTTTTTTGCCATCCATATACATTACTCTCCTTTTTTCCCCCTCTTTGTCCCCTTTCCTGAATAAAATCTGTGTTTTCATCATTTCTTACCTAGAGCATTGATTTCTCTTCCGAAAGAAGTCAAAGAACTAAATAAGTGGAAAGACATTCCCTGCTCATGGATAGGAAGGTTGAATGTAGTTAAGATTTCAATTCTACACAAATTGATCTACAGATTCAATGCAATACCAGTCAAAATTCCAACAACCTACTTTGAAAACTTGGAAAAGCTTGTGATCAAATTCATTTGAATGGGAAAGCAAACTTGAATAGCTAAACATATACTAAAAAAGAAGAATGAAGTCAGAGAACTAACACTTCTTGATTTTAAAGCTTGTTATAAAGTCACAGTGGTCAAAATAGCATGGTATTGGCACAAAGATAGAAGTAATGGCCAATGGAATCAAATCAAGAGTGTGGAGATAGACCACCAAAACCTATGGTCAGTTGATTTTTGACAGACTCTCAGATCCACTGAACTGGGACAGAATAGTCTTTTCAATAAATGGGCATGGAACAACTTGATATCCATAGTCAAATGAAAGAAAGAGGACCCTTATGATACATCCTATACAAAAATTAACTCAAAGTGCATCAACAATATAAGAGCCAGTAATGGAAAACTCCTAAAAGACAATACAGGGAAACATCTTCAAGACCTAGCAATAGGAGGTAGCTTCCTAAACTTTACACCCAAAGCACAAGCAACAAAAGGAAAATTAGATAAATGAGAACTCCTTAAAATCAAATGCTTCTGTGCCTCAAAAGACTTTATCGAAAAGATAAGAGGCAGCCAACTCCATGGGATAAAATATTTGGAAATCATATATTGGATAAAGGTTTGATATCCTGTATACATAGAGAAATCATGCAATTCAATAACAAAAGAACAACAAACCAATTATAAAATGTGTTGAATGTATGGGTATACATTTTTCCAAAGAGCAAATGCAGATGGCTAAAAAGCAATGAAAAGATGCTCATTTTCATTTGCTATAAGGGAAATGCAGATCAAGACTACAATGAAATATCACCTCACACCTTTAAGAATGGCTGCTGTTAAACAAACTGAAAACTACAAATGTTGGAGAAGATGTGAAGAAACTGGAACACTTATGCACTGCTGGTGGGAATGTATCATGGTACAAATAGTTTTGTACCATTGGAAGACAGTTTTGCGGTTCCTCAAAAAACTAAATATTGCATTGCCCTACAACTTGGCAAACCACTACTTGGTAGATACCCAGAAGACCTGAAAGCAGTGACACAAATAGACATTTGCACACTGATATTCATAGCACCTTTATTCACATTTGCCAAAAGATAGAAACAATCCAAGTGCCCATCAATAGATGACTGGATAGAAAAAATATGGTACATACAAATGATGGACTATTATGCAGCAGTAAGATCAAATGGGGTTCCAAAGCATATGACACAATGGATAGAACCTGAAGATGTAATGTGAAATGAAATAAGCCTAACACAAAAAGATACTGTATGAGTTTGCTGTTATGATCTTGGTAAAGGTAAACTCAGAAGCTTATAGCATAGAATATAGGAGACCTAGAGATACACAGAAGCTTGAGATGGATGAATGGATAGCTGTTGAGGTTGATCTTAAATGTAAGGGAATGGAAAGAAGCAAAAGCATTTTATTACAGGGTTTATAAGTAGTACTGCCGTACTGAAGGTGAGCATGATTGAAATGAGTTGTATAGAGCCATGTATCCCACCAATTAACCCTACAAATATAAATAAGTTCCTGCATCAACTACTTTAAAAGTGTGAATCATGCACAAAGAGTCAACAATAGATGGGTATAGGGTAAAGCTACGATTGCATTCTATGGCCTATATTTAGCAGGAAGATGTCAATAGTACCACAGCAATACAAGGTGTAAATAATTGGGGTGGGTGGGTACGACAAGAGTTAAGGGATTTGGACTTTCTGTTTGTGGGATGTGATCATCGGTGATTTTCTCTTGGGAAAAATGAAAATTGTCTAAAAATAAGAGTGTGGAGGATTGTATGACTAAGTGAGGATAATGTGAAACACGGATTGTTGACTTTGGACATTATACATTATGTCCAATGGATGGAGGTGGCTGAAGGATACACTGAGAAGTAAAATGGAGAACTGTGTTATATACATGTGATGGAATGTTATGCAGCTACAGAAAGGAATGAAGTTTTGAGGCGTGAAACAAGGTGAATGACTCTTAGGGACATTATGTGGTGCAAAATAAGCCAGAAATAAAAGAATGAATATTGTATGGTCCCTTTTAGAAAATACCCATAAGAGAATCAGGGCCTAGGTTGTAAACTCTTATAGCAGTCACATATAGTCATATTAACATTAGTGCTGTTAATTTTATTTCTAAATTTTGAGATGCTGTGCTGTATATGTATAACCTGGTATCTCCCTGAAACTTTAGCTGCCTGTGTGAAACCTAAGACTCAGGGTAGGAGTTCTGCAGCTCTGAAAGTCAGCATTACTACATACAACATCTGTTAAGGAAATCAAAGAAAGAGATCAGGCTTCAAATACAGATAAGAATGAAGTCCATTGGGTTGGGACTTAGGTGAATCAGAATACAGGGTAAGGATGATAGTGTCTGAATTTTAGAACTTCACGTACTATATGAGCACAAGGGGTAAGAGGTTTATTGTGTCCAAAACCTAAATTTTCTATAGCACATAATCTGACTTAACCTGTTTGGATAGCTCAGTGAAACAACCCAAATACATGGAGCCCGGAGTGGGAATGAATGCTTGTAATTTTGTATAACTAAATGTCATACCTGGATGTATCCCAGAGTATCTTGGGTAATGTGCCGGCTTGCAAATATTATGCATCCCAGAAAAGCCATGTTTTAATCCTGATTCAGTCTTGTGGAGGCAGAGGTTTCTTTTAATCCTGATTCAATAATGTATGTTAGAAATTTTGTATTAGATTATCTCCACAGAGATGTGACGCGCACAGTCTTGGGTATGACTTTTGATTAGATGGAGATGTAACTCCACCCATTCCAGGTGGGTCTTGATTAGTTACTAGAGTCTCTAAAAGGGGAAACATTTTAGAGAAACAATAGAAAATAACAAAGCCTACAGAAATGACAGAAGCCTCAGAGCCAATGGAGAAAGCAGATGTACATACTTGCAGAACAGTTACTTCAGAGAATAGAATCACAGACGTTTAGAGATGCTTGGAGCCCAGCAGATGTAGCCATGAGATTTAAGCAAGTCAGAACCTGTAAGAGCTAAGTGTAAGCAAAAATGAAATGAAAGCCATCCCTGAAGAAGCAAAGTGAGGAGCCCCCACAGGAACAGAAGCTGAAAGCAAAAGAGCCTGGGAGAAAGGGACCAGCAGATGCCAGCCACATGACTTCCCAGCTGACAGAGCTGTTCCAGACAATATCACCCTTTCTTGAGTGAAGGTACAGACAATATCACCCTTTCTTGAGTAAAGGTAACCTCTCATTGGTGCCTTAATTTGGACACTTTCATTTCCTTAGAACTGTAAACTTGTAACTTATTAAATTCCCCTTTATAAAAGCCATTCCAGCTCTGGTAAATTGCATTCCCACAGCTTGCAAACAACACAAGTAGTTAATTAAAAAGTACTGACAAACAAACCTCAACCCAAACCATTCCAGCCAATCCTAAAGAACACCTATGGCAAAATATAAGATTCTACAAAGGTTCCATGCACTAAGGTAACTTTCCAGAAATCTACAACTTCCAGATAGGTTCCTAGACTAAATAAGTCATAAACCTAGAGGGCCCAGTCTCTCCAGAACATCAGCTAGTTCCATCTCCTTACCCCATATTTCTGAGAGCCCCTTCCAACATGAAAAAGTTAGAATGGGCATAGCCCAAATACCCCTAAAGAGTGGGATACAAAGATCAAAAGTGATGGTGGAGTTATGCAGAGAAGGTAGTGTTTAACAAATGAATATGATTGCTGAACCATTAAATTGATATTTTTTAGTCTCCAGTATCTTAGAGCAGCTAGAAGTAAAAACCTAAAATTGTGGAATTGTAACCCATACCAAACTCTGAAATCTATTCTACAACTAATTGTTGTATTGTGCTTTGAAATGTATTGCTTGTTTTGTATATATGTTATTTTTCACACACACACAAAAAAGGGCAGGCCACAGTGGCTCAGTAGACAGAGTTCTGCCCTGACATGCCAGAGACCTGCGTTCACTTCCTGGTGCCTGCCCATGCAAAAAAAAAAATGTCAATTGTGATGATAAAAATATATTATTCCATTTAGCCTCGTATATTCTGGAGAAGTTAGAAGGAAAAATCTGAGATGATGATATGGTAGCCCATGACAAACTCTGGGCTCTGTCCTGTAACTACTTGTTGAAGATGCTTTGAAAACCACTGTTTATCTTCTTTCTTTGCTTTGCATACACATTATATTATACAATAAAAAAAAGTATTGGCAAAGTCCCTTGAGGGACAGGAGAAAAAATATGGATCTATAAAGCTTTACCACTGGGCGGGCCACGGTGGCTCAGCAGGCAAGAATGCTTGCCTGCCATGCCAGAGGACCCGGGTTCGATTCCTGGTGCCTGCCCATGTTTAAAAAAAAAAAAAAAGCTTTACCATTAGGGAACCCCCTGATACTGTCTCAAATACTGGGGACTCCCATGTCAGTAGGCCCAGTCCTTGATCTTGAGGCTTACTTTTGTGAAATTTATTTCTGAAGCAGAGAACCTAAGCCTACCTATAGTTATACCTAAAAGTTATTTCCATGTGGAATATGACATCCAGGGGTGAAACTCTTTCTGGCAATATGGGATATGACTCCCAGGGATGAGCCTGGCCCTGGCACCTTGGGATTGACAATGCCTTCCTGACCAAAAAGGGGAAAGGAAATTCAACAAAATAAGGTAGCAGTGCTTAGAGAGTTCTAATAGAGTCGAGAGGCTATTCTGGAGGCTTTTCTTATGTAAACTTTAGCTAGATAATGCTAATTACCACACTTTGTCAAACCCCAACCAAAACCATTCCTGCTAACCCTAAAGAACACCCAGGGTTCTATCTGAAATTCTACAAAAGTTTCATATACTAAGATGAGATTACTTTCCAGAAACTTACACACCAAATGGTTTTCTAGTTAGATAACTCCTGTAACCCAGAGGGGCCAGTCTCTCCAGATATCAACTAGATCCATCTCCCATCCCATATAATCAACACCACTTACCAACTTGAAAAAGTTAGAAAGGGCAGAGCCCAAATACTCCTAAAGATTGGAAAAAGGATCAAAGGAGAAAGAGAAGTTATAACAGAGAAAATAGGATTCAACAAATGAGTATGACAGCTGAATCATTATATTGATATTTCTTAGTCTCCAGTGTCTTGTAGCACTGGAGTTTAGGAACACCTAAAACTGTGGAACAATAACCCATACCATTATAGAAATCTGTTCTATAACTACTCATTACAATGTACTGTGAAATTTATTGCTTTAAAAAAAAGTGATTCAATCCAATCCACTTATTTATTTACTATATTATTATATGCTGTCATTGTTATGAACCTTTTGGGTATATAAATCTAATGAGAGCCGTGTGGGAGACCTGGGTTTGATTCCTGGTCCATGCACTTCCCAAAAAACAAACAAGCAAAACACACAAGAAAACCAAACAAACAAACAAACAAAATTCAACAAATGGTGCTCCAATAATGGGATACTCACATGGAAAAATAATGAAATATGACCCCACCATACAGCATACCAAAAAAAAAAAAAATGTAATGAGAGTATAATCCTTAATATAAGGGGCTTATGAATTCTGGTGGGAAAATACAGACACAGACACGTGAACAACTGGTTATAATAGTCAGAAGAATAAAAATATAATAAATAGACATATAAATAGACATAAGATTCAGAAGAATAAAAATATAATAAACATATTCTGGGAACAATGAATGAGAAAAAAATATATTTTGATTGATGGAATCAGAATACTGATCTCAATACTGATAATACCTTCTGATGAAGAAGGTAGTATTTAAATTGTTTTTGAAAGATGAATAGAAATTCCATAAATGGAGTCTGTAAGAAAGGTGCATTCTGGGTGGTGGGAATTATTTGAGGAGAAGCATGAAGGCATGGAAGGGCACAACAAATAAGGAGGCCTTGCCTAGTCTGCTTGGTTGAGTCATTTGGTGTGCAAGGAACATAATTCTAGAAAAGTAGAGACAAGGCAGATTTATTTAAGAAACATTTATTGAGCCCCCATTCTGTGTCAGGCATAGTTCTAGTTCTTGGAATAAAACTGTGGACGAAAGAAACATTCTCACACTGAAGGAGTTTACCTTATAGTTTGGGATGAGGATGGTGGGACTGACACTAAAGAAATGAAAGTGCTGTAAAGTGTTAGAGATTTATATAAGTGATATGAGGAAAAAATAAAGCTGGCAAGGATATGGAGGTAACAATTTTAAATAGGAGGGTCCAGCAAGGCCTCTCAGAGAAGGTGGTGACATATGATTAATGGCTTAAAGTCAGTGAGAGAATGTTTCTGAAAGAAGAATATTCCCAAAAAGAGACCAGTGGATACAATAGTTTTTAAATCTGGCTCCTTTTCAAGATGCCACCCCTGCCTTTTCAAAGGGGTTGGGCACCTGCTTTCAGTAAACAAGCCGAATTCTGCAACCAGACTTTCCTCTAGCTGCCCATCACCCATTGCCCACTGGCCCTCTAGGACCAACTTCTAAAAGCTACTAGATTCCTCTAATAGACTATTTCGAATTTTATCATCCTTATCCTTAAAGTATCCAATGGATTACCATTGTTTAAGAGAAATAAAAGGTCATAGTATAGCATTCAAAGCCCTCCATGATCCAGGGTAAGATCATCCTTCTCCAGCCTGCACAGTGCCATTAGTGGGAGTCGAGAGTCCAGAATGCTCAAGGAAAAGACTCCTGCCCTCCTGATCTCCAGGTGTCCCTTTATGGACGTTATGAAGAAACCTAGAAACTCTAAGTGCTCCAAGAATCAAGAGAGGGTGGCACGAATCTCCTGATGCTTTCTTCTGAGACTGCAAGGGCAAAGTAAGGGCAGGACTCTACAGCTCCCTGCAGACCCATATCCTCTCTTCTTGAACAATATGCACAGCCTCATTACCACTGTCAATCTTGAGACCATCAGGACTAATCTAATTTTACCCTATTTCAGTAACCACTAGAAACCAAGTGTGGCAGTATACCCCTTCCCCCCCCACACACACACACACACTTTATTGCCCATACAGCTCCTTT